>JAULCE010075547.1:0-13010 GCA_032359355.1 Macoma nasuta | reverse complement strand
CATTTTTAA
Organism: Macoma nasuta; assembly: GCA_032359355.1. Taxonomy (NCBI): domain Eukaryota; kingdom Metazoa; phylum Mollusca; class Bivalvia; order Cardiida; family Tellinidae; genus Macoma; species Macoma nasuta. Next base: position 13,001 of record JAULCE010075547.1, on the reverse strand, counting down.
ATATCGTCCGATTTTCTTAAAATTTAGTGAACCTTTTGTCTGAGTATCAAACAGCTTGAATCCAGATCGGCGTCTGATCTGGGACAAGCTGTTTGAATAATCACTTAAGTCGCGAACAGCAGGCGAAGAGTTAATCATTGCACTTTAATCTAGTGTCGTTTAATCTGTTAACGGTAACATGGTTTCTGTACAAGAAAGGTTTTGGTTTTTAAGTGTAATTACTTAAGGTGGATGGTACCGTCTCAATGGGAAACGTCTATGTCTACACACAGGAATGTTAATTTCAAGTCAATCAGGAGACAATTTGTAAAACCTGAAGCTATATAAAAAGGAACTGGCATTTTGCTAACATATTCATGATACATGTGTAGCTTGTAACACGTTTCATCAATCGAACAATAGCCAATGTACTTATTCATTTCTGGGTCAAAATTGTCGTTTTCATAAAAGAATGCCAAACTACCGAATTTAGCATTTTACATGACATTGTGCATATAACAGGTTTGTTAAATGATTGAGGAAGGACAAGTTACCCTTGAATAAATGAATTTAGCTTCAAATTCATAAAAAGTAGAGTTTTGAAATTTGACCTTGATGTTTATTACACAAACATGTTTTATGCACACTTTCTCGTAGAAATGCCCAATTTGGTAGTTTGGCATTGTTTTTAGAAAACGACAATTTTGACTCAAAAATTAAAAAGTACACTGGCTATTGTACGATTGATGAAACGTGTTAAAGCTACACATGTATGCAAATAGTATCAAAATACCCTTTCTTCTTGATAAAGCTTCAGCTTTTACATGGTGTCGCCTAAATGATTTGAAATTAACATTATTGTGTGTCGACATAGAAGTTTCCCAGTTAGACGGTACCATGAACCTTAACTGCTTTGATCCTTTACCCACATAGAAACACAATGGAAATGCATACCAGCAAAGTTTATATTGAGAACGGACCGAGGCGTTCCCGGTGTAGAGATCAGTTTATATGCTAAATTACTTGTCTGCGTGGATGTTAAACTTCCTCCGATTCCTTTGAATTCTTGTATAATATTTTCACTGAGTGTAGAATGTCTTGCACACTAGAACAGATTCCGTGTCTAATAAGTATGTAATGGAAATGTCATACAGTAAAACAATTTAAGCACTCACACTTGGATTTTTGCGGCTCGCAACAGGCTTTAGGGCGATAACGCGAGTAGTCATGGACAAAATATCGACGTCGTCTTGTGGTCACTCAATAGCCTCTATCAAGTCAGTTTAGTCAATGTGCGGTTGCTATAAGTATAGTTACCCCTATAAAACAATACTGGCGTCAGCCCGTCGGTAGGTCTGTCTGGTGATCTGTCTGTCGGATTTGGCACAGGTAGGTTATTGCGGGAATTTCTCCTTCCGTTTGTGACGGAATGCAATGATACTTTGTATACATAATCAAAACAAATAATAGATGTTCAAGACGGAGTCTTGGTGCATATATCCAACGACGTTGCAGAGTTTTTTCACCTTAAACTTCGTCTTTATAATTGCTTCAGTGTCATTTTACATAGGAGTGTTATTCGCAAACTCATTATTCTGTTTTAAATAGATTGCAATAAATGTTGTTGTACATAATCAACAAGACAAAGAAGATGTGCAAAACGTCCAGTTTGTTTAGATTTACCAAGACGTTGCATAGTTGTGTCCCTTTGTACTAAGGCATTATTAATGCGTCAGTGTCAAATAACATTGGTAGTTTGTAGCGCAGACTACTTATTCAGTTTTGAACGGATTGCAATGAAATTGGATAACATAATCAACATGAAAAGTAGATTGCAATACGTATGTTTGGTGTGAATGCATTAAGGCATTGCGGTTACAGAGATTTGAGAATTTGAAATAGTTTGTGGAACAAGCTCGTATTTCAGTCTTCAATGGAGTGTGACGAATGCTAGCCCACTTAACCATCATGAGTAGTAGAATGCACGATATGTATTAGTCAAATCATTACATAATCATGTAGCCGAGAACTACAGTATTGAAGAAAGTTCACGACTTGGTCATATGGGTTTTCAATAGCATTTTAGAGATTGTTGACATACACCATTAGCATGAGAAATTAATGTGAAAACACATTTTTCATGTTATGGGACAACTTAGACATTATTGCAAATTTTAAGGATTTTGAAATGGGTAGAAAACGGCGCAAAATAATACTGTTATTTTCAAATATTTGTAAATTTGTCAACACAATACATGAGTAGTAGGTGTGTTATACATCAAGGCTTTCAGAGTTATTCCTCCTTGAACTTTGACATGATTGTCGTTATTTTAGAATTCTGTCAAAGGAAGCTTGTGGCACAAACTCCTTTTGAGAATGCTGGCAAAGACAGACATAGGCAACATGAGTTTTAAATGTGCTACACACATTTTTCATACTTGTATACAAAGCCCGATCTTCATATGACAATACATTTGATTAATATCAGAGTGGTTCTGCCGGGGTATTTGCCACATTCAGTGACTTTTCATGTTTATATAAATACGGGCGAAAGAGACAGAGAGAACGAATGTAGAAATAGTAAAAGATTGCTAGACAATTAAGGCTAGTGTATCTCTGGAACTATTAACAACGCGGTACTTGACGATCATGGAAGTGGCCTATTGTATATTATTTTGTTCGGTAGAAAACTGCATCTTGTGTTCATTAGCGTATTTTGACATAAACTACTGATAGCAATGCGCTAAAACTGACGTCTGCCAAACTTTTCTTAACAAAATATTAATTTTCTCTGATTCCTTTGAATTATTGTGAATTGTTTTGGCCGTGTGTAAAATGGTTTGGGTCCTGATTTACAAAGTTTTATGGAATTGCCATGTGATAAAACAGTAGTCTTTAATCCCTTCATCGCCAAATCTTCAATTGCCGGTTGTAACTGGTTATGGATAAAATATTTAATAAAAAAACCAACATAAATAGTGACATAAACTTTGTTTTTTCTCCGAAACCCTTATATTCGAAACACTATTGTTGTGAAAAGGTGAAGTCTGATCTTGGATTTCCTTTTTTTAAAGTATCGATTTAAGTTGCCCATGGCGGTGATAGTTAAGTTTTAAATAAAAACCTAACGAATGCGAATAATTTCATTCATCATGCGTTTTCCGCGGTCATAATTGTTGGAGCTTACGAGACACATGGCCGACATCAAATAATCTATAGAGACTATTTTATTGTACGATATACACAAATATAGGATCCATATCCGACATTGTGTTTCATGGTGTGTCATAAAAGATTAGATGCCTGCGCAAATATTAGAAGTTTACTATTTCAATCGCGAAAGGATGTCGAGTTACTTTAAGACGTATTCGGGAGTTGTTTCTGCGCAACTTACTTGGGAGTTACAGTCCGTTTCTAATCTTACATAGCGAACAACACGTAATTTGATAATTTTTCCCAACTTCGACTATGTCAGCTTATAAGGCCGATGGTAAATGCAACATGCGAAAGTGATTTCTAATTTTGATACACATATTTATCATTTTTAGATGTGTAAGAGCAATATTATTATAGTCATAAATCAGAAACGACAATGGCTTCCAATATTTTTCAACCCCGTTCATTGCTTCATATATCTTGAAGAATGCATACACAAAAACTGGTAAAACTATCCGCATAAAAACCTATTATAGGATACGTCTTTAAATTATATTAAGTATCAGATGTGTAATGCCATTGAGCGACGCAATTGAGAAATGATTATTTACAGCCGTGACAAGTGCTAGTTTCCAACTCTTATATGTCACGAAGCTGATACAAAACTATATGTAAAAACAATATTTATTTAATAATTTTTAATATTCTAGGTGTTAACAACTAGTTATGGGGTAAAACAAAATTGCTTAAAAAGATAATTGCTCTCAAACAAATATTTATTGGATAAAAACAACAAATATGTTTTTTGATGTTTTTTATTGAATTACAAACATAAATCTGAAAACATATTTAATAATTTTGATTCAATGTTGAATTTATTTTTAATTTGGACTATGATTAGAACTGTGTGATGGAAGAACTTTTGCAAAACTGCAAGACTCGGCACCAAGGCTAACGGGATCCTAGATACCTCGGGCTTTTGGTTTACTTGGGCCGAGCATTTTAAAACTGGACGATTCGGTTCTATATTGTACTGGCGTACCATAAATAATACATGATAACCGCTGTGTGATTTCCAACCATAAGGTATTTGAATCAGTGTAGTCCTTTATCTGTTGCCATTTTGAATAAATTGCGCATCACTATAATCATCTAATTGCTTATGAATCGAACAGGGCAAAACTATCAAGCAGACGAGAACTCAGCGTACTATAATTTTGATGCAGAATAAGGGTTAAAAGCCTCCGTTACAATGTTTACACAGTGACACTATGCACTTGAAATTGCCAATGGACTATCACTAAATGATATAAGGTCATGGCGGAACTAGAACATATAGTTTGTTGTGTTTGATTTTACGTCCGACCAACAATGTTTTCGTTATTCGAAGACAGTGTCTATTTGATGCAGATACTGTGCTACCACATCCTAAAAAATCACACGGTACACATGCCTTAATATCACACCTAGCTACATCATTCTTACACCGGGTTGACAAAACCTAAAAATGCCATTTCAATGCCGAGCGTGGACAAGGTAGATACTACTATGGAACGCCATAGCTGTCTTATGTTGAGCTATTTTAAGTTAACTTGTTCTTAAAGTGTTCTATCTTGTCAAGCATTTCTTATATTTTTTCAAAGCGTAGTTTCGTTTTGTTCACGTGCTATGCTATCTTGTCAAATGAACTTGATATTATGTCTTTTTCATATGGCATATTTTCAATTTGTAGTTATATTTTGTCAACCACACATGATGTCTTGTAAAGACAATATGTCAACTTCTCAAAATGTCGTGATATCTTGTCAAGATGAAATGTTATCATGTCAAAATCCCATATTACTTTCTCTACAAGACGTGTTATCTTGTCAAAATGACGTGATGTCTTGTTAAAAGAGTCTTGAGTTCAAACACTATGTTATTTTGTCTAAATGTCGTGTTTTCTTGTCAACACGACGTTCTATCATGTCAAAATTCCGTGTTAACTTCTCTACATGACATGCTATCTTGTCTAACCGACCTACACGTAAAGCCACGGCTTTTCAGATGACTGATAATGTATTCTTTTTCTCGCGAATCACCTTAAAACTAAAAACATATCGGATTTAATTGATATTCTTTGGAATGTCTAGGCACCCAGGACGAAGCAAACCGACGGCTAATTTTACATTTATAATTAGTAGTTATAGTACTATGCGATGGTTGGAACTGCTGTATTCAAATTGTCTGGCCTTAATCGAGACCGAATAAATAAGGGGCTGAGCTAGCAGTCAACCCACCATCGTCCTGTCCTAAAATAATGAAACACATGGTACCACGCGGGATAATAGAAAACCCATGCAATATAAGATTTTCCACATCCGTTTATATGGCTATTTTAAGTAACAGACACTAAAGTTTAGCAAAAATGAAAGAAATTTGTGATGGTTGTATAAACCCGGAGACAACGAATGCTATGTAATAAATTATGATTCTGATTGAAAAATATATAGTTCTCTCTATGAACGTCTTTCACACCCTCCACGCTTTCAAAAATGTAATATCCATTTCTATAAATTTGAATATATTTACAAAAATCATTTCATCCTATATTTCATATCACGCATAATAACTTATTTTGCAAACAGTGTAGACCCTAAAGGAGCTGTCTAGTCAGGGTATTCGCTGTTTGTCTGCTGGACCTGCTGGACCTGTTGGACCTGAGTGCTACCTGTCTGCCATGTAAAATAATTACCAATTATTCATGCTTAATATAAAACAATAAATGCATACTATCCAAGGGGTGGAAAGTTAACATAAATACAACGTATCCATGGCGTTGAGGTTAACAAAAAACATACATGTTTCAAACATTCATTCAGCCTCAGCAGTACATCAACGTATATTTTTTAAAAGTAACACCTTTCTTTTCAATCTTCTGCAAGCCTGGTATTTCTTAAAATGTCTAACTCATTTTAGTATCTTGCCCATATCATGCTTATTACGATCATCGTAATATTTTCAAAAAGTTTGGATCCGAATAAGACGCCGAGTAACGCGACGTCTGACCCGGATCAAAACTATTTAAAACTCAGCCAGTACTTTCACCAAATTTAAGGCTAAAAAATCTAGCGGCAACAATTTAAGTAGTTAATGTTTGTTTGTAGCAGCATGTTATGGGATATATAAGATCTTACACGAGTTGTCATTTGAGATAAGCTTTTCTTAAACGATTCTAGAATAAAATGTTAATAAGCGAGCCTTTGGCGAGCTTTATAACATTTTTTTCTAGACGAGTTTAAGAAAAACTTATCTTAAAAGACAACGATTGTAAGATTCTTATTATCACGTATTTAAGAGTATGATTGATACTTAAACTAATTAACTGATAGCGGAATAGGCTGAAAGTAAAGTCGTGTATTGTGACGTCATTTGGTACAATATAGTACGATGACGCTATGACGTCATTTCTAGTCTTACACATGTGTAAGATAAGGAAATTCGTGATGGTTGTATTAACACGGAAACAACGAATGCTATGTAATAACATTTTGTTATGCCTTTTGGTATAAAAGTACTGAATATCCCAAACCACAATAATGAAAAGGATATGATAATCTTTAAAATCTGGTATAGTGACTAGAGTGTTGTTTTTTGTCAAAAAACACATGTGTTACCCAATGCAGCTTGAAAATGACCTTAACGACCCTCAAACAATTTCAAGATAAATTGGTTGGTCACAAAATATAGTCATATTGGATTTGAAAAAACGTGTGATCTTGATTTTGAACAACGATTTTGAGGCATGCGCTCTGCACTTTGTCCCGATACTTTGATCATATGTGGTAAGTTATTCCAAACTTTTCCAACGCGTCCAAGAGATAGGGAGCGGACAAGAATTATGTCATTGACCTTTAACCTCTTATTGCAACATTGCCATTGAACCAAGCTGGTTTGAACAAGCGTTCTGCACAGCGCTCCAATATGATGAATTTCAGTAGTACGATATTCCAAAATCCTTCAAGCCGTCAAAAGTGAACTAAGACCTCTGATTGTGACATATCCATTCAACCAAGCTGGCTAAAACATTAGCTTTTCACATATTCTCAATACGGTAATTTTTTTGCTGCAAGTTACTTCAAGAGATATGGAGAGGGCTTAGACCTTGGACTAAGCTGGTTGAAACATGCACATAGACTCAACATGGTGAACATTGGTGGTGAGTTATTTCAAAATAATACAAGTGTTTCAACAGTTATGTATCAAATAACAACAATAGTAATATGACCAATGACCGCTTATAATGTCCTTGACCTTAAACTCAGCTGGTAGCAACATGCGCTTTGCAGACATCGTCTTAATACGGGTAATATTTGGGTTGAATTATTTTAAAATCCTCCAAACGGTTCAAAAAATATGGAGCGCAGACGTTTAGTGACATATGGACAGGCAGACAGGCGGATGGACGGACGTAATTTCTTATGACGTTTTTTCGTTGAGTAACATAGTAACCTCTTCCCTAAATCAACACTCACTCACCTCAAAATAACCCCAGAAAAAACACATACCGACTGTACGGGTTTATGACACGTGTAACCCAACAACTACGAAATGAACAGGTTAATTAACCCCACAAGGGGAGTTCGCATTCGCCCGGACAGACGGAAGGACGTACACACTCACGAGATGGTGTTTGTGGGGCTACAACATAATCACTTACCCTAAATATGTTTACCCCGCAAGTTCATTTTATCCCCGCAAGTACCAATTGGTTAAGGACTTCTGTAACCGTTCATCCACCAAATGGACGGTTAAATAACCCCACAAATACCTTCTATTGCATAAATAGACAGAGGGCTAACTCAAGAAAAAAAATGTCGCCCAATTATATGAGGGAGACATTCATACATATATATCAAAAAAAATAAAATGTGTTCATGTATCCTTTCAGCGTCAGTGTCGGGTATGAGAAGCAGTTGTTCATCTTATGGTCATCATTTATGGAGACTTTCATACACAGCCGGTGTCTCGGTCTCCACTATAATTGAAAACAAAATTTTTAAGGAATATCTTATGAAGACAATATAGGCGTAATGATATAACGAAACTTAGCTATCACATAACAAACGTAGCCTTATATAGACACACTTTTATTTACCACTTAAACACTAAAGCAACGTTTAAGAAATGCAAGTTATACGACACACTGACACTTTTGGGGTCTTTTGAAAGTGTCATAACTATGAGAGTCAAATGGTTTCGAGCCGGCGAACACGCAGAGTATTTCGGCGTCTAATCTTGCTCTAAATGGTTTCCGTAAGTTATTAGTGATCGAAAATAAGCGCGTTAGTTGGTGACGAAAAGCGTAACTTCCCGCTTGTTTGTGATTTGAACCATTCCCTCTCTGAATTTGCTCATGACTCCGCTTACTATTGAGTTTATTCATTAACTGAATTATATTACTAACGTGAGACATAATGTTTCATTTCACATTGAATTCAAGAAGACAATTCCAGTGTGCGAACAGTGCAGTCCATGGTCATTCGAAAGCTGAGCTTCCACTTATGGATAAGCGTCAAGAAGTTTCTTAAGTGTATCACCCCTAAGTCGACCCTATCAAAATTGCTAAAACGATGTTATTCCATTGAGAACTCTAGTTGTCATGACAGTCAAAAGAAATCGAAAGTATTTTCCTCCAAAATCATCGATCAGATATCAATAATATTTGGTAAAATAATCTTTAGGTGACCAATTATTAAGATTGCTAAAACCGTAATGACGTCTTAAAAACATGGCAGCCAGTGGGTGGATCCTGATTTCCACATAAAGAGCTATATAGACAACTTTCCTTTTGCAAGAGAATGTTAATGAATGGTGTATGTATTGATAAAATTGTTCATGTTGTTTTAAAGGTGCGAAATATAATTATGTCATGCATATAAAGTTATTGTTTTATAAACATGCACCGATTCCTTGCAATAATTCAATGATTTGTCGCGCTATTGCGCGGGTCATTTTCTATTAATCGGAAGAAAAACGCCCAAACGCCTTACATGGAACCATCTGTCAACGTAGTTTGTATGGCAAATCATATACAAGTGACGTGTTGCCCAGTGTGTAAGTGTGTAAAAATTTCTTGAAATTGCTATTTAGGTGATAAAAAGAATCTTAAATCCGTGTTTATTCATTGGCATATTTATATGAAACGCGTTCACATTAGTCTTAGTACATCCGCCAAGGCTCATGTTCGATGATTTTAGTCAACTCGATTCTTAATTAGTCCCCACTCATGTTAGATCCTCTATGTAAATCTGTCTTACTGGTATCTCATGAATATTAAGTGTTTTCCCAGAACGAGGCTTGAACGGCAAGCCGCGGTGCTTACACCCAGCAGAGAGGTAGCACTTCAACACAAAATATTTTGATTAAATCCCGATTTCCTTTTTGTTTCTTGAACACCTTTATAAAACGCTAAAACAGTCATATGGGACCAACTCAATATATTTAAATATTTCAGTGAAAATAACATCCATGGTTTGTCAGTTAAGTCAATTTTACCATTTAGTTATATTTACTTTCGTTGTAATACCAAATGTATCTTTTGTATATATATCAGTCAGTTGACCTATCAGAAATCACATGTCTTAAACGATTTTAAATGATGATCTAACAGCAGTCCTTTGCACTAAAAAATAAACAGCACTACACACTACTAATTTCTCATTAATCTTAACTGTTAACATTAGGTGGAACACTGACCCCATGTTAAACCTGCACTAAAATAATTAGCTAAGAATGTGATTTTCCGACCTTCCTGCATGTGTTACAGAAGTACCGTATTTTCCATAATTAAACTTATTTTCATTACTGTTCATATATACACCTACATCTCTTAACACATAAAACGTCAATGTGTACATATCTAACATGTCAATGCATGCACACAGTCATGGGCAAACTTAATATGTTGTATACAAATCAAATTTCAATGTTTTTTTATAAATAGAAAACGAATTATATATTTACTTTTATGATGTACATGATACAAGTATTGAGCAACATCATGCATGATTTTCTATTTGCTAATAACTCGAAAGGGTGGATCAATATTGGTTGAGACACTATTCCTTTAAGGCCAATAAAGACATATTATATCTTTATACACATAGCAAATTACAATAAAATGAAAAAAATCAAAATTTATGTTTATTGTTCGTACATGTATAAAAATACTAAATGTGTCATATAATATGGATGTATGTACTTGTAAATTGATAAATATGTTGAATACCAGTTTTTGTATGTATTGGTCTAATGTTTAATCTCTGTTGTACAACTGCTTCCTTTTGTTTTTTTTGATCTAATCAAATATATCCACACCCATTAATTTACAGCAATTATCATATTTTTCAGTTACCCAATTGACAGACCCTGATATAATCATATTCAAAAGAAGATCACAACATACCGGTAATTTGGAATTGAAATATTGCAAAATACAAAATGCTATATGCCATAGCCCGGTCGGGGCCAGACATGGCATGAACCAAGACATTTCAAGGGAAAGGGTAGTACAGGATGTGTCTGTCCAAGGATAGTTTATAAAGCACTACAATGCTCTAAATAGAAATACAAGATCTGCACTATTTAATTCTTAAATACTGAAGGGGATATTCGAAGATTGCTTTTATTTGAGTCTGTACAGCCTAGAAAAAGGATGTTTGAATTACACACGGTATTGGGGTAAGGAATATTCAGTGTTTTGAATCACTTAAACTATTAAAACCTAATTCAGGCACTTAATAAGTAAATAATTTCTTACACTGTTCACACAAGCTAATTTTTAAATATTCACTAAATTCTTTTCTTACAAAGAATTTCATTACTTGTGCTGATGTATGTATATGCATTGTTTCTGCACATCTTGGTAAACTTATGAATAATTATTGAAAAAAGGACATATTTCTTCCTTCTCTTTACTGCAGTTTTTTTATGAATTTTTCACAATTAGATTTTGTTTGGTGAAAAATATTTTTTCATTCATTATCTATCATCAAAACAATCAGGTACATAGCACTGCCTAGCACTAGACAAAGGTAGCCAATACATGTGGTAAGTTGCTTGCCGTTCAAGCCTCGCTCTGGCATTGAAATGTCAGGCATGCATACATTTGAGAAAGGAGTATCTTTGAGTCAATATAATGTTAATCAACTGAATATATCCTGATCAGACGCGTCAATAGAGATGTTAAAACTCACCGGGACTATATTTTTGGTTATTTAAAACAATCAGAAATGGTACGTTTGAGGCATTTGGAGCTTATTTTGTTCATGTTTTTTTTAATATATGCCGACAGTTCAGACAAGTAACAGTGCCACATTTGGAAAAAATGGAGTTGTCACAGAGGACTATTGACTCATTGTGGGAAATATGAGCATTTGCAGTTCTGACCGGAATATTATCTGAAACATTATAATGGTGAAGCCTTTCTGTGTACACCTTAGCTAATATATAAATAGTTTGCTTGTTTTCAAGATATAGTCTAGCTCTTGATTGACGTTTTCACTTGAGTGAACAAATGATGGTTCCCCGGATTGGTGAGATACAAAACTATACTTTGATTTGAAGTCTCTGAGATCATGATCACGGTCAAAGGGTGATTGTCTTTAAACTGATACATTGAAGTCACCGCAGACGAACACAGCATGGTTAGTTGAGTTGTTCCAGGAGTTCTTCTTATTCGTATACCGTAAATTGAGATTTTTTGGCCTTGACTCATAATTGGCATATTCAACCACCCTCGTCAGGTGGCAAAAATTAAATACACCAATAAAAGCAAAAACACAACAACAAATTGTTGCCCTAGCATAGCCATGCTTTCACGTGTTAACCTGTGTGCGAAATATTGTGTATACAAAGTCGTGTCCCCATGCCACTCAGGTGAAAAATCGATTATTAGCTTGATGACTTTGTATTGTATTGTTATGTTGTTTTGTGCGATACACGAAGCGGTCATTACTTGGAGAGTTTTTATATGTGCAAAGGCACAATTGTGTAGAGAATTTTAATCTTACTTAAACCTAAAACAAAATGTCCATTGACTAAACTGTTTCGTATCTGGAATATGACTTGTCCGAAGAATAATAACAACACCTTTATATAGCCATCTCTCGCCGTGTAAGTTTGTTTCGAGTGAATTATTGCGTCATTAAATATCTACGACATTTTTCACTCAAGAGATAATATTTCAATAGCCTATATCTCATATACTCACTGTTTAATGGGAATATAAATATTGCATACTCTACGGCAATCATTGATTACATGTTGGCATGTTACTACAGTGATCCGAAATTGAGATTCATCCGAATTTATCGGCACGTCATAGCGGTAGTCTTACGGCAATCGACCAATGCACCACTGTGACAATAATTGTCGAAATGTGTTTAAGTATCAATTGTAGGTGTGATATACTCTTTTGTACTTTATGAATGCCCTTTTACCTAATTCACTGATCCATTTACTTTATAAATCTTTTTGACCGAGGTGGTCATTTACCGGCACCCTTTGTGGACATTCACAAGCTCGTTTGGAATTCGGAAGATGCTTTTGTTTTGGCCATTTAAATCCTTTATGCCCAAAATAAGACTATAAGACCAATATTTCACACTAGCCTTTTTTGCAAAAATATCTCGACGCCAAAATATCCCAAATTACGGTAGTACATTTATCACAAAATAGTTTTGGAGGCATTGCCCCTGCATAAACCGTACTAGCTAATGATGCATGTATGTGGGTCGTATCTATCTCTATGGCTACTATCCGATTAAATATATCATTTTTTAAACATGTCTTTATGTCCGAGTTATTGCAGAGTAGAATGCAAA
>JAULCE010075546.1:0-20746 GCA_032359355.1 Macoma nasuta | reverse complement strand
TGGTACGATTGGTAGTAGTACTTTCCCGAGCTTGCCGGAAAGGGCCGAGTAGTTACGATTGGTACGATAGGTAGTACTATCGTTGGTGAAACGGGGCCCAGGCACATAAACCATTTTTACCATCCCCGGGCCTTTCATGGCAAACAATGCAGTTCCTATTGAGACGGTGCCTTTCAATGGCGGCGTCTCATTAGGTACTTCACTGTTTATCAAAGTATTTAGGCCCAAGACACCAAATTATCCGTTTATTTTTGATCGTCACTTTGTTCGAATAATTAACCTGAACGCATTGTTTACCTCAATTTTAAATTTGTCTTCTTAAAGGTCGGCATCAAATTTGACGTATGCGTTATCAAAGTTATTCATTTAAATAGTATATTACAGTAATAAGGGCACATTATTTGATAAAACTATTCTCTGGATATATTGAACTGTCATAATGCAAAAGAAGAGGGTCCGTTATTTACCGCTGAGGTCAACAGCAAATATCGCCCCGTCTTCATTTGCATAATAACAGTTCAATATATCTAGAGAATACTAAAGGACAGCGAAATGATCGTGCAAAGAAAACGCCTTTAGACGAAGGGCAAATCGCCCTCTGTATGCATATTGTTAGGTTAAAGATTGTCAATTCAAACTTTAAGTTTGAATCCTTCGGTGAGCTTCCTTCCATAAGGAATATGGTCTACTTTAAAATTACTATCACAGATCCACTAGAAATCCAAAGTTGAACTTATTATTATATCTTTTTCTAGCTTAAAGATTCAAAACACACCAAACACTTCGCAAATTTGCACTTAATGATTAGACAACTATAAATCACCAACGTTCATCAGCAAATAACACTTATCGTTAGAAATCATTTTGCTTGAAAATATCAAAGCTCACAACAAATATGTCATTTTCACCTTCACGGCTCTTCAATAATCTTATAGGGTTTCCACATATGGCTCAACCTGAACTAAGAAATTACTTTCCGGAAACATGGATATGGGAGAAATTCCAAGTAGGGTAGGTGTAAAAACTTCTGTGACTTAACAGTTTGAATTCATGGTATAACCTATACAGTCAAACTTCGTTGGCTCGAAGTTACAGGGACTATTTTGATAAGGCTAAATTACCGGAGGTTCTAATTTCATTTGAACTTCCGGTAATTGAGACTTATCAAAATAGTCCCTGCAACTAATATAAGAGCTTACACAACAAAAAACTTACTGTTTTGGTCCATAAATAATTTGTTTGAAAAGCATAAATTCGAGCCAACTGAACTGGACCTATCGAAGTTCGACTGTAGTGATAAAACTGATTAACATTTAAAGGGTGGGGGAGTGATGGAGTTTCAATATAAATATTCTTGGACTAAAGAGTTAAAATAAAATGTTATAGATTTGTTCAATAAATATCAGAGGTTTAGACATGAAGTTCATTGTGGACATCTATACATAGGTGAGTGCTCATTAATACGCATTTACAAAATAATATCACCTGTGCGTGACAGCCAGGCTATTTATCTTAACTCCTTAACCCTTTCCTCCACAGAAGTGGCTTTTAGGGCCTCAGTAACTTATGGTAATTGAAAACGTTGTAGGAAAAGGAGCCGTTGCTTGTGAGAAAAGCAAAGGCTCTATATCCTACGATGATATCAATACAATTCAAAAATGGCACTTTAATTTTGCCTAAATTTCCATATTTTCATCTGATTCTTTCCTTGTGAATAAGTAAAAGTAGCTTTTGAAGGAGAGGGTTAAAGGAATACTAAAAAATGCTAACCAGCAAAGTGGTTGAAATTTTGTTTTACTACAATTTTACATGCCAAAAACCCTAAACCCTTGCCAAAAACCCTAAACCCTTAACTCCATAAATACGCCTTTTGACACCTCTGTAGCAGATGACTATTGAAAACATTGTGGGAAATGAAACATTTGCTCGTGAGCAAATGCTGCCATTTTCCACAATGTTTTCAAAGCCATTTAAAATTGATGTATTAAAAGGGTTAAACCAAACTGTTTTTATTCAAATTTAAGCGACACATTTAACATATTGTATATTGGGAGATGCTTCAAACAGATACATGCCAGTAAAGCAGGGTAATTATGTCATAAAGCCACAAGCAGAATACACATGAAGCTTTGAAAATATTTTTCTAGAAAACATCTGTGTTTTTGGTCTGTTTGTTTGACAAACTCTCATATCTACAGGTCTGAATGTAATTGAATGTTGAAGTCTCACAAGAATATTTTATCCTAAATAACACACACATAGATCTAATACAAACACAATTTTAACCCATTACCTCATATGTTATATATAGACCATTATTTCATATGCTGTATTTAGCTAAAACAAAAAAAAAATTTTGAGATAAAAGATTGCTAATTTTGATATATATTTTTTAAAGCATTATGGGAAAGAGAAAATTTGCTCCTAAGGAGCAAAATTAATGCTCCATTTCCCATAATGTTTTGAAAAGTCAACTGCTGTAGATGCGTCAAAATGCGTCTATATGAGGTAAAGGGCCAATATCAAAATACTTGTTGTTGAAATTGAAAAATACAACATTTGATATTTTTAATTACAAATAATAAAAATAAAAATACTTGTTGAAATTTAAAATTTGAAATATCAATATTTAAAATTTGATATATTCAATACTAACACAGTTTTTATCATCATAAGTGTACAAACAGGCATCTGCTTTTATATTGTCATTTCATGCCTTACCACATGAATTACAAGTTCTTTTTACCAGTTCAACCCTAGGTAACTTCCAAGAACTCTTCCACCCCAATGTTTGGTCCGATCTATTATTACAAGTTGAGTAAATTTTACAGATATTGATCTACAGGAGACAAACAATGCTGGTCCTAGCCAGAAGACTTCTTCTGAAGCCCTCTGATCTGGTTCTGCACTGTTGGCAAAATATCTTCATTAGTCAGCTAGTTGGTAAGTGTAGATTTAGACCAGTCACAGAAAGCACAGTGATACCCTTATCAGGGTCTAAATTGTCATGTTAGATAACACATTTCTAGAGATTCTGATGAATGTCAAACAGTATATACTCTGATTGGAATTCATGTAAGCTGATTAGAGACTACACAATTTGCAAAACATTATTCATGAGGCATGGCTAATATGGCACTAAGGAAAATGGGAATTAAAGTGTCACAAACACTGTTTGTGGTAGACATTTTGTTGATCACTGATGCAGTGTCTGATCACATATTTGGGAACTTTATTTTTAACTCTTTACTCCATATGCTATATGAGATGATTGGGATGATTACGACGGATAAAGGAATAACACTTTTGAATGACTTGCTTTTTTTGGAATTTAAGCATTTGCTCATATTGACCAAATGATAAATTTTTCGCAATATTATCAATAGCCATATGCTACAGAGGCATCAAAAGGTGCATCTATGGAGTAAAGGGCTAACCACATTCAAACATCTAAACGATTCCTATTAAAAAGAGTTCTTTAAAAATCACTTTCATAAACCCAAATAAAAGTAGATCTACAATGTTTTACAAGCACCGAAATAAAAACCACTGAAATAAATAAATATAAATTATTTTGATCTGTATGTCTGTCATGATATTGCCGTAGCTCATTAGTCCATTTCCACTGTTGTCTTGCCTTAAGGAATAAAACTTTACAATACAAAAATCCTATACCGAAGTCAAAATATTTCTTGAGTATAAAAAGGCATGTAATAAACTTATGTAGACAGGGGATCTTTTTCACTTTCACAAAAGTTTACTCAAAATAAGGTCACTTTTACACACTCACATTCACAAAAAATAGTCAGTTACACTCCCCAGTTTGCTGTAATAATATTTGAGCCCCATTACTCGAAAACCCATCGCCTGACACTTCTGACACTGATCAAGATTTGCACTGTTTGCAACACACCAGAGCCATCAGTTGGTTTCCTCTATCACTCCAAACAGATAAAATCCTGATCACATGCCAGAATTAGCATATTTTATCACAAAAATCTATCACAAACATTTTCCTAGCTACTCCACATTTCCTGTTTAAACCTTTACTCCATATGCGATATTGATACTTGTCAACAACAATGGTAAATGATGAAAAGGAAGATTATCTTGGAGAAAGGAACAGTTATTTTGAATGGATTTGAAAACAATGTGGAAAGGTTTTCATTTGCTCTTTACAAGCAATTCTCCATTTCCAACAATGTTTTCAATAGTAATCTCATACAGTGGTGTCAACATATCTATGGAGTAAAGGGTAAATCAATTTTCAACATCTAAAAGGATCTAAATATATGTAAAACCACACTTTTTCATCAACACCAAAATAAAACCACATACTGGTAAATATAAAAAAAAATTGATCTCTGTCTGTCATGTCATTGCAAATGCTAATAATTCCATTTCCATCTTTATCTTGCCTTAAGGCACATAGTAAATAGTAACATATATACAAAAATAAATCTACATGTATGTAGTATAAAACTTGACAACATAAAAAACCTATACCAAATTCAAAATATTTCTTGAGTATAAAAAAGCATGTAATAAACCTATGTAGACAGGGGATCTTTTTCACTTTCACAAAAGTTTACACAAAATAAGGTCACTTTCACACACTCACATTCACAAAATGTAGTCAGTTACACTCTCCAGTTTGATGTGATAATATTTGAGCACCATTGCTTGAAAACCCATCTTCTGAAACCGAAAAACAGTCAGTCACCACATCTGAGATATTGTGTCTGATCAGGGTCTGCACTGTTTGCAAAACACCGGAGCCAACAGTTGGTTTCCTCTATCTCTCCAAACAGATAAAATCCTGATCATATGCCAGAAATAGCATATTTTATCACAAAAATCTATCACAAACGTTGGCTCGAAGTTGCAGGGACTATTTTGATAAGCCTTAATTTCCGGACGTTTGAATTTCATTCGAACTTCTTGTAATTGAGACTTATCAAAATAGTCCCTGCAACTAATATAAGAACTTACACAACAAAACATTTACTGTTTTGGTCCATAAATAATATGTTTGAAAAGCATAAATTCGAGCCAACCGAACTCGACCTATCGAAGTTCGACTGTAGTGATAACATTGATTAATATTTAAAGGGTGGGAGAGTGATGAAGTTTCAATATAAATATTCTTGGACTAAAGGGTTAAAACAAAATGTTATAGATTTGTTCAATAAATATCAGAGGTTTAGACAAGAAGTTCATTGTGGAAATATATGCATAGGTGAGTGCTCATTAATACGCATTTACAAAATAAAATCATCTGTGCGTGACAGCCAGGCTATTTATCTAACTCCTTAACCCTTTCCTCCACAAAAGTGGCTTTTAGAGCCTCAGTAACTTATGGTTATTGAAAACTTTGTAGGAAAAGGAGCCGTTGCTTGTGAGACCAGCAAAGGCTCTATATTCTTCGATGATATTAATACAATTCAAAAATTAAATATTCTGTTACCCAGATTTTTATATTTTTCATCAGATTATTTCCATGTGAATAAAGATAAAGGTATCGGTTGGATGTAAGGGTTAAATGAATACTAATAATCATTAACCAGCTTAGTGGTTGAAATTATGTTTTAATAATTGCCTATCAATAACCTTGAAGCCTTAATTTCATAGATAAGCATTTTGACACCTCTGTAGCAGATAACTTTTGAAAACATCATAGGAAATTGGGCATTTGCTTCCATTTTCCACAATGTTTTCAAAGGGTTAAACGAAACTAGTTTTTATTCAAATTTGAGTGACTCATTTAATATGTTGTATATTGCGAGATGACTCGATCAAACATATACATGCTAATGAAGCCAGGTAATGGTGTCAGAAAGCCACTAGCAAGAAAAAAATATTTTTTTTAGAAAATACTTGTGTTTTAGTCGGTTTGCTTGAGCAACTCTCATATCTAAAGGTCTGAATGTAATGGAATGTTTGAAGTCTCACAATAATATTTTATCCTAAATAACACACACACATATACAAAGACAATGTAAACCCATTAGATCTACCTTATATGCTACATATAGACCATTATGTCATCTGCTATATTTAGCTTAAACAAAAATAATTTCTGAGACAAGAATTGCTAATGTTGACTTTTTTAAAGCATTATGGGAAATGGAGCATTTACTCTTAAGGAGCAAATGCTCGTTTTCCAGTATGCTTTCGAAAGTCTAATGCCATAGATGCATCAAGATGCCTCTGTATGAGGTAAAGAGTTAATTTTAAAATATTTGAAGTTATATAAATTTAAAATTACAACATTTCATATATTCAATACTTGCAAAGTTTTCATCATCACAGTTAGGTGTACACACAAGCATCTGCTTAAAATTGCAATTGCATGCACTACCATGGGAATTCAAAGGCATGTTGACCTTTCCAACCCTAGGTAGCTATCATGCAATCTTACACATACAATGTTTGGACCAATCTATTATACAAGTTGTGTAAATTTAACAGATATTGATCTAAAGGAGACAAACAATGCAGGCCCCATACTCCCTCAGGATCCCTCTTATCTGTTGGCAAAATATCTGCAATAGTCTGCTAAGTTAGAAGTGCAGCTCCAGACCAGTCACAGAAATCAGTGATGCCCTTATCTGGGTCTACATTGACATGTTAGATAACGCATTTCTCTATGCTGATGTGTCAACAAGTGTATACTCTGATTGGAATTCATGTAAGCTGATCTAAGACTACACAGTTTGCAAAATTCATGAAGCATGGCTTAAACAGATCAATGGAAATTAAAAGTGTCAAACAGACATTGGATTGAGTGCTAATGCAATGTCTGATCACCTTATTATTTTGGAACTTCATTTCAACTTCAACCCGATACTCCATATGCTATATGTAGAGATAGGAAGAACAATTTTGATCAGCTTTGAAAACATTTTGGAAGTGGGAGCATTTGCTCATAATGAAAAAATGATCCATTTTCCACAATATTATCAATAGTCAAATGCTACATCATTAGAGTAAAGAGGTAATCACATTCTAACATCTAAAAAGTTCATATTACAAAGAATCCTTGAAAAACGCTTTTAACAAGAGATGTTTGTGAAAAAATATGCCCTCTTGAGTGCAATGCTGATTGTACTATTTTGACAATTGAATAAAATATGCAAGGACCAACATGCCAGCGGATTTGTCATTTCACACAAAACATCAGCTATGAAGCTTAAATCAATAGGGGTCATCTACTGGAAACACATAGCCTCCATGTCAATTTTGAGGGTCATATGTCCAAGAAATGTCAAGTTATCACCTGTGCAAGCTTTTGCGTTCAATGTCACTGTGACCATGACCTTTAACAAAATAACCTCTTAATCAATAGGGGTTCTCTACTGGTCAGGTCAAACATCCAATTCAAGTTTTAGGACCATAGGTCGAGGTATTGACAAGCCTTTCGAGTCCAATGTCACTGTGACCTTGACCTTTGATGCAAAGGCCTCAAAATCAATGTTTCCTCTAGGTTCAAGTATTGTTGAATTATCAGTCGGACAAGTTTTTCGTGTTCAATGTCGTTACCTTGACCTTTGACCCAATGAACTCAATAGCAATAGGCTTTCTCTACTATTCAGGCCTAACGTCCAAGTCAAGCTTGAGTACCATAGGTTCAGGTATTGTTGAGTTATCAGTCGGACAAGCTTTTCGTGTTCAATGTCGTTGTGACCATGACCCTTGACCCAATGAACTCTACTCGTCAGGCTCAACCTCCAAGTCAAATTTGAAGAACATAGGTCTAGGCGTTGTTGAGTTATCACTCAGACAAGTTTTGCTCTACCGACTAACGTACCATTAACATACCGACCAACATACGGATCAACCGACATGCGCAAAGCGATATATCCCTCTTCTTTGAAGGAGCATACCAATCTAAATATAAGTCGATCTTCAATGTTTTGCAAACATCAAAATAAAACTACTTTAATAAATATATGTATATGTATATATATATTGATCATTAGTCCTGCCATGTCATTGCAATAACTAACAATTCCATTTCCATTCTTGTCTTGCCTTAAGGCACACAGTAAATAGTAACATATATATACAAAATAAACCAACATGTTTGTTGTAGTATAAAACTTTATAATACAAAAAAGCCTTTACTTATTCAAAGTATTTCTTATTTTTTTAGTATAAAAATGCAAGTAATAAACCTATGTAGACAGGGGATCTTTTTTATCACTTTCACAATAGTTTACAAAATATCAGGACACTTTCACAATAGTTTACACAATATCAGGTCACTTTCACGAAAGTTTACACAATATCAGGTCACTTTCACAAAAGTTTACACAATATCAGGTCACATTCACACACTCACATTCACAAAAAAACATCAGTAACACTCCCCAGTTTGCTAGTGATAATATGATTTGAGCACCATTACTGGAAAACCCATCACCTGACACCGAAAACAGTGTTGACCAAGATCAGTCAGTCACCACATCTGAGATATGGCTTTTGTTTAGGGTCTGCCTTATTTGCAACACACCAGAGCCAACAGTTTGTTTCCCCTGTCACTCCAAACAGATAAAATCATATGCCAGGATTAGAATATTTTGAATACATTATCACAAACATTTTCCTAGCTTCTCCACATATCATGTTTAACCCTTTACTCCATATGCTATATTTAGACTTGTACACAACAAAAGTAAATGATGAACAGGAATAATATCCAGGGTGGCCATACCACGGGGTTTCTGACATCATTTTAGTTACAACGACGTTTTGGAGGAAAACAACGTTCGATTCATTTTTTAAGTGCGATAATTATCTTATTTCCAACTCGATTTTGATGACATATGCCGCAGTCGAAGGAGTAAGTATTTTGATATGTATATACATAAACTGTTTGCCCACAGTGCAGTAGCTTTTTGATGAAAATGTGTAAACTATGCATTATCAGCATGTTCTTGCGGCAAGCAATTCCATTTCATAGTTTTCACGTTTTCGGGAAAAACCTACAGCACTGGTGGCAAACAGTTTAAGGTATATGCATTTGTATTAATTGTATCCTTTGACTGCGGCATAATGTCATCAAAAGCGAGTATGAACTAAGAAAAATACGGCACATCAAAAAATCGAATCGAGCGATTTTTTACTTGACGTTGTAACAAAAGTGACGTCAGAAACCACATGGTATGGCTACCCTGTTATCTAGGAGAAAGGAAAACAGTTTATTAATGTATTTGAAAACGATGTGAAAAATGGAGCGTTAATCTTACTAACAAATTCTCCATTTCCCTCATTTTTCAATAGAAATATCTTACAGAGGCGTCAAAATACGTATCTATGGAGTTAAGGGTTAATCACTTTCCAAAATCTTAAATGATCTAAATATAAGTAAAACTATTTTATCACAAAACTATAACCACTCAAATGAATAAATATGTTGATCGCTATGTCTGTCATGTCATTGCAATAGCTAATTCTTCCATTTCCATTAATAGTATCATATATAAGAGGACCATAATGGTCCTATATTGCCCACCTGATTAAAGGGTTACAAAAGACAAATGCAAATAAACTGTCATTTTTTTGTGATATGGGTGTATAAGGAAAACTGGCTCTGCCCTTGGCTGACAATTCGAAGAATATGGAGAGCTATTGGTCACCCTTGCTTCGGCATCGGCGTTGCCAGCTTGGTTAAAGTTTTGCGTGCAATGACTTTTCTCAGAAATCGTGTATGCTATTGCCATGAAACTTTACACACTTATCCGAGGTCATTATATGACCTTGTCAAACAAGTTCCATAACCCTTGATTGGATTTGGGCTGAATTATTCCCCCCCATTTGGACTTAAAAAGTTTGGTTAAATTTTGCGTGCAATGCCTTTTCTCAGAAATCGAGAAAAAACACAAGCTATTGCCATGGAACTTCACACACTTCTCCGAGGACATTACATGACAAATTATATAATTCTTGATTGGATTTTGGCTGAATTATTCCCCCTTCTTGGACTTCGAAAGTTTGGTTTAAGTTTTGCGTGCAATGCCTTTTCTCGGAAACTATATATGCTTTTGCACACAGTTTTTTGATGTCATCACATGCCTTTGCAGGAAAACTCCTATAACTCTACATTGGATTTGGAATTATAAGAAAAATATTAATATAGGAATTAATTTATACTTTCCGATACCTCTATAATAAGACTAAATTATATGGCAAATAGTGAAGTTCCTGATCAGACACCGCCGTGGAAAGGCGGCAACTGATCTGGGACTGCACTATTTGCAATGGCGCATTTAGGCGACAACAGCGCCGAAAGAGTTAATCTTTTGTCTGGGTTCTTTTACTGGGCTTTACTGTAGATCTTGTCTGCATTTTCGATCAACATCTGCTTGATATGTTGCTGGATGTAAAACAGCTGAAATACAAATAATGTGAGTGTTGATTAACCCAATACCTCATGTGCTACATTAAACTCAACCATAATGACATTATATGATGAAAAGGAAGAATATATATTTGAATGGATTATGCCAGGTTTGAACGGTGTTTTTAATCTTTGTGGGAAATGGGGAAATTGCAAAAGCTCCATTTCCCACAATGTTTTCATAGGTCTTCTACTACAGAGCGTTTGATAATTGACGTAATGAAAGAAAACACTATTTTTTGGTAATGATGATTCTTTTATTCATAACAATGAAACTAATTAGCAGTTTGTATCACTTCAAAGCACATGTTTAGGACATGATAATTGACATATTAACATAGCAGTAAGTTAGTCCGTAACAATATGAATTCTTCCAACCATCGATTATGTCATTATTATTATAATATGTCATTCATGACCTGTGTTTGAATAGCTTGGATCCTGATCTAATGCCGAATACGTCGACATATGATCTAGGCTAATGCTATTGAGGATACTATGCCGTGATAGGATAGGGCTTTTATCATGTATTATACAAGTACATCCCAAGGTTGTATACCTGGGATAAAAAGGTCCTGTCTCCAATCCTTCCATTTTTCTGTTAAAATTTGATAAAGATGTTTACAGGCCTTATAAGCCTTCGCATTTCTATATTTTTTTTGCAGGCCGAATTGACCCGGCCGACTTGACCCGGATTCAACTATCTCGATAGCCAATAGAAATCCTCGTAAGCACCAGAATGGTTAAATTCTGGACGTCACTTATACAATCAAAAACACCAAATTCCCATTTTTATCAAATAAGTTCATGTCCAAAGGAAATCAAAATTACAAATGGGTGAACCACGTCAAATATATTCTTAATTCAGCAGGTTATTCCAATCTATGGTTTTACCAAACAATAAAATAACCGGTAAATCAATTCATAAACTTATTAAAGAAAGATAAACAATAGTGGTTCTCAAAATTAAATAACTCGTCTAAGGGGAAATGTATTCAGTTGTCAGAATACAAATTTCGAAAGCTACCTTACAAGGCTCCCACAGTTTCCACGACTTACCATGTTACATTACAGAACCTGAAACCGTAAAGATTACCAGTAGAAGTTGGTCGGTGGAATCAGACGTCCCCCACGAAAGTCGTAAATGCCCGCTTTGCACAACAAATGTCATAGGCGGTGAAATGCATTATTTACTAATTTGCCCGTTTTTCCAGAATTCAAGGCGGATATTTATATAACTGAAATTCTTCCGACAACCAAATATAATCAGATTTAACGAAAGAGTTCATGTGTACAGCCGACAATGTAACCCTAACGAAACTATCTAACTTCATGAAGCTCATTATTAAGGAGCTCAACAGAAATAACTAATAATGAATATTGCAATACTTGCCATATAAATTATGCCAAGTTAAACCATGTTTCTTACAATGGCCACCTCTGTCCAAGTGCTCACTGGTGTCACATTTATGAGGTGATACCGATGAGTACCAATATAGCGGGGCCATAAGGCAGAATAATGGACAATCCTGATAAGCCAGTGTCCCATATCGACATCCACTGAACATTAAAGTTTATAGAGAACTTTTAGCTTATGCGTTCAATTGGGTGGGAAACGCAGGTTCAAGAATATGACCAATAAGTATGGATACACACGGCATAGTAGTAAGGGTTATTAATTGTTAATAGTTCTATAAACCTGTTGTTGGTCAATATTTCATAGGAAGGTAAATCAATTTATTCAGTTCATTATAGCTTTAATGCAGTATATTAAAACATTGTCACACAAACTCAATACTATGATGGTTTTGTAAGTGCCGAAGTCTTTGGGCGTGCTAACATAATTTACATAACTACGGCTTATTTTTTTAAGACAGCTGGGATCCGGAGTCTGATATGGATCCAAGCTGCTTGCAATTTGGGAAAGAAGTTCACCAACATAAATGGAATCGGATGAAGTTTAAAAATTGCCACAGCCGAGAGTTTAATCCTTTCACCGCCATAGGCGACTTATGTCGAAGTACCAGATCAGACGCCGCCTTAAAAGTCGAAGGTTGATAAGGATACTCACTTTATTTGCAAAATAATATAGACCGAATATTAGGCTTTCTTAAAAGCCAAAGTTAATTTAAATATTGATCATCCAAAACCAGTTACCACCGACAATTTTATATTTGCAGGGTGACCATAACTGGACCATAAAAAATCCGGAGATTTTGGCAAATGTTCACCTTTATGCGTGATACGGAAGAAACTATGATGACATTTGCAAACAGCTTGGATCCCAATGAGACGCCGTGTGACAGGGCGTCTCATTGTAATCCATGCTGCTTGACATTTTAGCACAATGGTTATAGAGAATATTTTTAAAACCCGGAAGAAAAATCCGGAAAAATGGTCGGACTGATAATTTGGTGTAAAAGTTAAGAGTAACTACGGTAAATGAAACTAGCATTCTCTTAATGTTGTAGTCAATATTGTTTCCTAAACATGTTTTGTTCATTAAATTTATTTTGTTGTTTTGCAAAAGAACCAAGATCACGATCATTAGAAAATAGAATGTAAAATGTGCCAAATATTAGGAAATAAAATTCACCTGCTATTTCTCAAGCTTAGGACTCATGCAGGAATGACTTCCAGGTTCTACCGTTCTACATAGATAAACCCATTTTGTGTGCTGAATAATAATATTTAACTCCTTTCTACATGAATATTAATTAACCAAATTGTTTGTTAAACCCTTTAAGTGCGGGAAATGTGTTTAATTGTCCTGTGTTTAACAGTGTAGGCCCAGATCAGAGGGCTCTAGAAAGATCCCTCTGACCAGTGTCTGCACTGTTTGTATTTAGAATAATTATATGTCTGGCCAAACTATAAATTTTTTCAAGGAAAAGATTTTATATCATTTTACATCATTTTATTAGCCTATGATTCTATTCTTATAATTGATATTTGTAAGGGAGTCTTATATAAATATTCACCATTGAAAGGGTTAAATTAAAATTACTTGCACAATATGGATTTCAATCATGTCAAACAGGGCAGACCCTGATCAGAGGGCTCCTATAGGAGCCCTCAAATCTGGGTCTGCACTGTTTGCAAAGAATTGATGTATCTGTTTCCCCGCATAGTATACACTGGGTTAAAACAATTTGACACTCAATTAAAGAGAACTTTGAAATTTCTGAAAGATAGAAAATGACAATTTTTAAGAGTATTTTAGTCTTAAAACAAGCACTTCACCATTTCCAGATAAGCAAGTGTAAATCAAGCATTTTTAACTGTTTTCCAAGCCATATGTTGTGACCATTCATTGGAATTGTATTGAAAAGATGTTTCTAATGAATGGTCACAGCATGGGGTTTGGGCAAGAAATAAAGATTTTAGAAATTTGGTTATTGGCATCTTATTTATAGCCTGGCTTCACATGAAATTGAGTAGATTTCAAGCCCATATCACAACAAATAGTGAAAAAACCCTCATGGGCTAAAATGGACTGGTCCTTTTTGTCAAATAAAGAAGAATCAATTTGAAAATTCAGCTTTGCAAGGATTAATCTGTTCAGCTTTTCTCTATCAATAAGCCTAATTAGTTTCTAAAATGGCATGTCTAGAATGTTGAGAAAACAAACTGCTGATAGATTTATTTATTACGGAAAAGCTGAAAGCGTCCAATTATTAGCGTGATGGATATAGGAATTTATTACGGAGAGGTTATGAGTTTTCAACAATAATGCCGTTGAAAAGTTCCATTAAGATCAATTTATTCTTAAAGCACTTTAATTTCATAAAAAAGACCTCGAGATTGAGGATTAAAGAATACTTTTTACCTTTTGCTATTTGATTTTCATAAAATTTATGGTTCAGTTGCTAAATATCATATATATTGACATTCTTTTGCAAAAAGTGTAGACCCAGATCAGATTATATCAATATCCAAGCAAATAGCTTGAATCCAAATTATATCCGACGCGGAATTACAGGGATCATTCTGATCAGAATTTATGCTGTTTGAGAATCAATTTTCACAAATTCCATTTTATTGCTTGAACCTTAAAAAATATTTTAGACAATTATGTAGACAATAACATAATCTTTTAGCCAATTAGCACTTTCAACCAAAAGTCCCTTTTAATGAAGAGCCATACATGTATTTGACAAAATATCCTGATGAGGTGCTCGCATTCAATCCACCAGATGATATTCAATGAAATGTTTCAGACCTGATTCCTCTCTTCTAGAGCTCTGATTTACAATAGATATCTTGTTTTCCAAACATGATATCTGATTTACCAAACATACATTGTGCAATTGCAGGGCTACAGAATGCTTATCCAAAATGCTAAAAGTCCTATTTCTCTTCCAAACTCTATATTGTGACCATTCATTAGAATCGTCTTGAAAAGACGATTCAAATGAATAGTCACAATATAGAAATTGGTAGAGAAATTTAAAAAAAAATCTGCAAATTTTATCAACCTTGTGAATTTTTGGGTCTTATATCTGGAGTCCAGCAATTTGTTAAAAAAAAACTTGCATTATGCATGTGCAGATTCTGTATTTCCTGTTGCCTAATACTTGCTAATGCCTTTGCACTTATCTATTGTAGTTACCTCAAATATTTTGACAGAGAAACTCAGGGAAATAGTGTTGAATAAGATCAAACTGGTCCTTTTTTTTATTTATTTTTATTGCATTAAGATGTTTATAGTATGGAATATCATTCTATTAAGTGGTTGAATGTTTTGGACAGCTTGCAAAGTTTTGTACATGGAATGCCCAAATACTTAGACTTAATGATGTAACTAACCACTAAGTTGCCAGATTCATCCTCACTATAAATAGACAGGCATCTGCAATCCTTATAGATCTGAGTTAGTTTGTCAAGATTTAGGCTTTTTTATTCAAAACTCTTGTTTGCCCACTGTAACTCCCAACTATGAGGATTATTCCAAACAGTTGATGCAGTGTAAGCCCGTTTCTGATCCAGATCCAAACTGTTTGACCCTCATACAATAGTCTCACTATATTAAGGGTTAACTGACTGATTCTGTTTGCAGTTTCTAAACAGACTCTTGCAGTTTTTAAACAGACTCTTGTAGTTTCTTAACAGACTCTTGCAGTTTCTAAACAGACTCTCGCAGTTTCTTAACAGACTCTTGCAGTTTCTAAATAGACTCTTGCAGTTTCTTAACAGAATCTTGCAGTTTCTTAACAGACTCTTTCAGTTTCTAAACAGAATCTTGCAGTTTCTAAACAGACTTGCAGTTTCTAAAAAGACTTGCAGTTTCTAAACAGAATCTTGCAGTTTTTAAACAGACTCTTGCAGTTTCTAAACAGACTATTTCCATTTCTAAACATCCTGTTCAAGTTTCTAAACAGACTCTTCAGTATTGCAGTTCTAAAAAGACTTATAGTTTCTAATCAGACTCTTGCAGTTTCTAAACAGTCTTTTGCAGTTTCTTAAAATACTTGCAGTTTCTATACAGAATATTTCAGTTTCTAAATAGAATCTTGCAGTTTCTAAACAGACTCTTACATTTTCATAAACAAACTTTTTTCAGTTTCCTGTTCCAGTTTTTAAAACAGACCTTTTTTCCATTTTCTAAAACTGACAGGTTTCTAACATACAAACAAACCTTTCCAGTTTCTAAGCAGCTTCTTTTGTTTGACTCTCAGTCAAAAGTCTCACTAAATAAAGGGTTATCTGACTTTTTCCCTTTCTAAACAGACTAACAGATTTTTTGCAGTTTCTAAACGAACTCTTTCACTTTCTTTACAAAACAGTTTGCTGTGATTTGCGAGGTAGTTATTCTCCCTTACATAATGGCAAGCAACTGTACAATCATACACATTGGATGGGTTGGTTAACAATTGAATGATGTTGTTAAAGAAACAGATTGGATAACGTTTTTTGCAAGAAATCATATTTCATGAAATCAGCATTTTATAATGTAATTTTTATTAGACTCTATATATAGTTTTGGTTCCAATCCAATTTATATTTTCTAAGCACAATTATAGGGAATATGATACAAGAAATGGAATCAAACAATCAAATGTTACCCTTTCGCCACCCTAGGTGACTCAAATAGACATTGCAAAAAGATAAAGTCCCAGATTAAAAGGCGGCGTCTGATCAAGAACTTCACTTTTTTGCAACAAAATATATTTCAAATATAAGTTAATCTAATTATTTCTGTTATACATTTTGTTAAAATATTTTATCCCAAACCTGTTACAGCCGACAGTTATATTTGGCAGCAAAGGGTTAATTTGGGTCAGGCTCCACATTGATTGGATTCGCTCACCATCATTTACACAATAGTAAACTTTTTGTGTTTATCTTTGCTCATCTATATTTTACTGTTATAATGATGGTGTTATCCTATCTTTTGGCTCTGTTCTATTGTTGTGTTTCATGTAATTACCCCTTTTAATGAGTTTTACACGGTGTTTATGACCAAGGTCCACTTAACTTTTGGCAGCTATTAGCAGATTTCTGAGATACTTTTATGGCAAATACAAACAGATAGGAGCAAGATCAGGTTGTATTTAGCAAGGAACCTGCTATTGGAACAGATCTTTTTGACACTTGGCTAGATACTTCGGCCATGAAAATCAGGGGGAACATATTTGAAGTCTCTAAAATATCACAGATGAAAAGATAGAACAGACGGTACTTGTATATGCCTGAAAAAGAGTTAACAAGAATGCTTCCCCTCAGTGATCACAACAACAGGAAGATTATTCTTCCAGAGTGTCTGTCATTATGAGGTCTTGATGTAACATTCCCCCCCACCTTCGACCTCCACAAACATAGATTGAGAAATATTTTTTTCTCCAAACTCCTGATCATTTCACCTGATCTACTCCTAATAAATTCCTTGGATTCTAAAATGAGTATTTTAAAATGTATTATCACAGAAATATTTTTACAATTTGGTTTGCATCTGATGCAGAGTGGGTAATATATGTAGTAGATTTGAGACTTTTGGCCAACAACAAATCTTATGGACTACAGCAAACTCGATAGCATTGTAGATAAGACTTGCATTTTGTAAATCTCTGAAAATGTATCTTTCTTGTTTCCCCACCAAACCTGATCATGGGACCATTCATTAGAATTGCCTCATTGAGGCAATTCTAATGAATGGTCACATGATCAGATTTGATGGAGAAATAAAGGATTTTGGAAAATGATATCCGTCATTAGTTTTGGTTTTGGGTAATAATAATGCTAGTATGTAATAAACATTATCATCATGGGTTGTCAGGAAGCACAGAATCAGCAGTTTATCGGTGGTTTTATGACCTACATGTTCTGTTTTGTTTGTGTTACAGGCTTAATGACCATCTTGTTTATCGTTAAGCTCAATATAAGTCGCCTCCCTTTAATTTTAACTCTTTTTTACTCCATAGATACACCTTTTCACAGCTCTATAGCCCCATTTGCATCAATCTTGTCAAATCCTTTCAAAATTGCTGTTTCCTTTTCCACTAGGTAATCTTCCTATTCATCCTATATATATATCATTACATCCGCCACCACCTGTGGTTGGGGCTATATAGGAATTACCTTGTTTGTCCGTCGGTCGGTCCGTCGGTCGCTCGATTGGTCGCTCGGTCCGTCCCGGGCCATCGGGACAAATGAAGATTGGAGCATAACTTCTAAACAGCATTACCTACAAACACCAAATTTGGTGTGTGGATGCATCTTGGTGAGCCTGAGTGTCATGTACCAAAACTAGGTCACTCTGACCTTGACCTTGACCTTTGACCCATATAATATGAAAACTTTGTTCAGGCCATATTTTCATTCTCGACTCCGCTGAGCTATCGACAGGACGTGTCCGGGGCAGCGGACGTGGTAATGACCTGTGGGTGGGGGAATGCGGTCCCAGCCGTCGTCGAGTCTTCAAGTCCTTTGTTCTGTTGGCAGATGTTGGCAGATGTTGGGGAAAGCCCGTATCCAGCGCAGGTCATCGCAGCAACACACAACCTAAAACCGGATAGAGATGTTCTTGGGTCTGTCTGTCATCCGATCCGGAGCCAAAAAACCACACACCTAAACTTAGCACGCTGCGATGAAAAATAACTGCGTTGGACTTCAAGGCGCGGGTCTACTGGCACCCACCACATGGAATGACACAACGTCAAGCGGTACGGGTCTACCAGAAGAAAGTAGAAAAAAAGAAGTGCCACACGCCAGAAGCCGGTTTTCCGCCCACGTGGTGAGGTGTAAGAAAGACCTTAGATCCGGATACCCAACAGAACCCGACAGAGCGGACGCCTTGAGACGAAGACGACGACTGGAGCCATACATCAGCGGAAGTGGCCCTAAAACCAAAGCAGCTCTACCGCCTGCACTACAAGAGGGGACGTTTTGGAACCTGTGGAAAGCGGCACAACCACCAACACCACCTTCATCACCTTCACCACCACCTCCACACCACCGACGAACAGCGACAGACCATGCAGCCTTTCCAGCCAGCTACGCAGCCTCCTTGCCTCTACTCCGCACAACAGCAACTAGCATACAGTCCCAGTAGGCCACTGGGCGTGGTGCGCTAATGGGTCTGGTCTTCGGACCAAAACAGGGCCCTGGTAACACGTAAAACATCAAACAAAGAAAAAAAAAAGCTATATTGAACACATTCAGAAATTGTTGTCAAATTTTAGCTGACCTCTGTGGGACCATGACCTTTGACCTATCGATATAGGTCTTGAAAGCAACACACCTTCTTATTCAGAGGAACAACTGGCCCAAGTTATTTTAAAATCTTCTAAACATAAAAAAGTTATGACCCTGTATATAACTTATTGACATTTTATAGTTGACCGCTGTGTGACATTGACCTTTGATCTATTGACCCAGGTCTCGTGAGCGACACATCTTCTTATTGAGAAGATTAACTGTGCCAAGTAATTTTGAAATCCTTCCATACATAAACAAGTTATGGTCCAGAACAAAAACATGTTGACATTGTATATTTGACCTATTCGTTACCTTGACCTGAGACCTATAACCCAGGTCTTGTATGTGCGGCACACCTACTCATTCTAAGGAACAACCGTGGCAAGTTGAAAATAATAAGTCACGCATATGGCAATTTGAGCAGACGAAGATCTTCTCAACAGTCTAATGGTTAAAATACAATGGTGTTCAAGAGCCAGACCAGACGTCGAGCCACTCGATGGTTGATCTGACACCGAGCTGTTTGCCATAATAATTCTTTTATTAACGGTATTTTATCCTGGTTGATGTTGTTAACTAGTTTCACCTTGCCTTTGTTAAATAGGTGAGAAATCAAAGTCTCTTATAATTCAAATATATATGGCATGATCAGCCCTCGACATAGAACACGAATGCATTTGTGTATGTTTTATATGTAACCATGATGAGACTTAACCCTGCGCCTGCTGCGAAAATTGTCGTCTGCTGAAAATGTCGTCTGCTCCAGTTTTAAATCATCGTCCGATTTTCTGAAATTTTCGGGGAGATACTGTCTGAGTGTCAAAGAGCTTGGATCCAGACCAGACGCCGAGTTACTCGGTGTCTGATCTGAATCCAAGCTGTTTGAATTATCATATTACCGCGAACAGCAGGCGAAGGGTTAAATAAAAGAATAAAAATAAGCGCCGCTGTGCGATTTCTAACCATAAGGATTTTCAAACAGTGTATACCAAGATCAGACGCCACGTCTCTGACGTGGCATCTGATATTGGTATACACTTTTTAAAACTGGCCAAAAGTCATAACTATTTTGTTCTCTACCATACTGACTAGATTTGTGCATAGCTATTTGCACTTTTTCTAACATGACATCTAGTATAGATCTACACTGTTTGATTAATATTGACACGCCATTATCTATATAAAGGTGATACATAAGTGCATGTACATGAATGAATAATTCGCAAACGGACCAATTTTCCACAGAAAAAATAATATTGTCTTCGTCAGTTTTCAAATAAACGTTTTCAGCGATGTCATTTTGAAAAAAAGTATTCAGCGTGTAAAGAGGTTTTGGATCGTGCTGAGACGCCGAGTTATTTTGCGTTTCAAATTGATCCCAATCGTGTACAACAATTTTTACCGAGTCTCCATTAGCATGCAAACGGTTACATACAAGATGCATCGTTATGTAGATATGCACGCTCATTAGGTGAAAAATGCACCAATTCATCACTACCGCCTCATTTTTATCAAATACATTTGCATAAAAATCGTTTCAACTAATTCAACTAATTAGACCGTACTCTTCCTTTGGTGACTTTTTGACATGTGCAAACAGCCTAGATCCAGATCTGACATCAATATATTCGGCGTCTTATCCGGTTC
>JAULCE010075324.1:0-13014 GCA_032359355.1 Macoma nasuta | reverse complement strand
CTTGGAACGGTCAGTGGCAAACATGCCGCTGGGGGTTTAAACCGGTTTAAGGGCGCCCAACCTCACTCTTATCCCATTAACACCCCATTAGACGTACAGTGTAAATAAAACGGTATCCCCGTCCGTAAAGTTATATAATTGATTCTTTTGCCGACATTTTTCTTTCTTTCGCTTCGCAAGGGAAATTCAAAAAACAACAACAACAGACTCTTTTTAGATTGTTTTCAATAAATCATTATGCCCCATTTGGTGTGGAATTCAACAACACACTCCTAAAATATCAAGAATAATATCTAACTTTCTGTTTGGTGCCCAGCTAATTGTGTAGAAGCTGGGAATCAAACAAAATGAATAGATACTTTTATATGGACTTATTGTTTTGGTGAATTCGAACTTAAATGGTCAGTGTGATCATTGAAGCTACAAAACATTATTCGCATTTCGAGTCGTATGTGTTTGTCTCTTGTACGATCCGTTTGATACATTTGCAGGACAGTTTTATTAATATGCAGTCCAGCAAATGTGTCAAAAGTGTCGAACATGTTTTCTTTTTTATCATAATTGTTATTTCCGAAACTTAAGTTTTGCTTTACTCATTTTAAGCGTGTATCGCCTTTTCTTAGAAACAATAATTATAATACTTTATCGAGGTGTATGTCATTTTACTTATGGAGTCTTAAGATGCATAACCCTTGATCTCTCTGTCACGTGATATATCTAATTGGGATACTACGAAGAGCGTAAGTCGTGTCTCAATCTTAACTGAATGTCAAAGCAGGCATGATTGGTTCAATTAAAAATCTTGTTAGATAGGAATATCTTTATAGGAGTAAATTGAGATATAGAGATAAACACATGCTGATGGATTTACACCGATAACAGGTGAAAAAGAAAACGAGATACCATTACAGATTTCCTTTATCACTTTTGACGCTGAACACTAATTACGTGTACATTCAGTCTTTCGGAGTCTGATTTGACTCCAAACCGTTTGATACTCATAATAAAATATTAAAAACAATGAGAATAAATTAACCAGACTTTTTTTATTACTATTTGTTTGCATAATGACTGTGTTACGTAAGCGTTTACACGATATGGCGTAAATCCCACTGTAGCAACATATAAATGTTATTAACGATACTTATTGTTATTTTTTACTGTTTGGGGTAACTGTCCGAACCCTAAGCCGCACCTATTTGACT
Source organism: Macoma nasuta (assembly GCA_032359355.1). NCBI lineage: Eukaryota > Metazoa > Mollusca > Bivalvia > Cardiida > Tellinidae > Macoma > Macoma nasuta. The sequence goes on along the minus strand of JAULCE010075324.1, from coordinate 11,809 downwards.
TGCCAATAGTGTATGCCACGTACGCGTCTATATTTTCTCAGAATCTTATATTAAATATCGGTAGCATCTTTTTGTGAATTTTATGCAACAACTCTTTACTCGAACTGTTCTTTAAGACTTTTTCACAATGAAAGTATATGATTAAGCGAAGAATGTCTAGGAGAAGGAAAACAGTTTATGTCATCTTGAAAACACTGTTGAAAACAGAGCATTTGCTCATAATGAGCGAATAAGATATTTGCAACAATGTTTTCCATAGTAAACTGTGACAAGGCCTCAACATGTGTATACATTCATTGAATATTTAACAAAACAGACGATAGTTTCACATATTTCCAATATTCCATTTTTTCCACAGAAGCGCCTTTAAGCTCCTCTTTAACTTATGGATATTGCAAACACTGTAGGAAATGGGGCATTTCGCTCGAAACAAGCAAATACTCATTTTCCTACAATAATTTAAAAATAGCATTTTCATTTGGACTAGAATTTTATATTTTCATCAAATTCATTCCTTTGACTTAAGTCTGAAATACTTGTGGAGGAAGGGGTTTAAATTCTGTATTCACTATTAACCGCGATAATACTCAATGAACTTTAAGAACCCCGCATAGAGTTTTGTTGAATAAAATTTACAACAGTGTACTCACTGTAGATAGTTATCTTTTAGTAAAAGCGTTTGCGGCAGTTACGAAATCTCGGCTCTCTCGAGAGTTTATTTAAACCCGTGTTAGAGCATTTCATACATGTTAATGTTAATTTTCAAAATATTTTATAAATATTTGTTACATAATTAATTTAAAACAATGTGAAAATACATATTTCGGTCTGAACAAATTGATTTTAAGAGTTGTATGGTAATTGGTACTAAACGTGATTTCATGAAAACCATGTAGGAAAGTGTAAATTTGGTCACATAAAAGCGCTAATAAAATCTAAAAAATATCGGCGACCACTTTTTTTATTTCATATTTCAGCAAGTAATTACATGGTCTTTGAAACTATAAAATCACCTTACCTGCCGCATACGCCATTAATGGTGTTACAGGTAAGTACTTTTTCAAGATGCATATCAATACATAAAATCATTTTCGTTGCTTTTCGCGATTTCGAATAACACTTGACCACGCCTGCAGACAGACAATGGTTCGAATTTTCCCTTTTAACAAAACAACATTATATTACATTTTGAACTGAATGAAAACTTGGTAAATAATCAGTCAGCCTTCTGCTCTTTTTAATCATAATAACAACGCTTTGCACCGCTGCAGCAGATGACTATCTACACAATGGAGCAATATGTTATTTCATAAGAGTTTTCAAAAGTCTAAAAGTATCGTATCGAGAAGATCTAAAGGATTATCCAATGCGGTGCCAAATAAAATAAATTGTCGGTTGTAATTGGTTTTGGATCAAATAATTTTACGAAATAAATAAATGGACTTAAATAATTAAATAAACTTCAGCTTGTCCGGCACCCTAATATTCGCTCTGTTTGTTGCACAAATAAATGTTCCTGATCAGACGCCCCCTTATAAAGCGGGGTCTAATCTGCGCTGATTACAATGGTGATATGAGTCGACTAAGACGGTAAAAGGGTTCATTCTGACCCAACATTTTACAATTTGTTTACCAATACACACGATAAGTATCAGTTTTTAAAGAGTTGTAAGACTCGTCGCATAAACACATGATACAGGTATGCCGGGTGGTTCATTTCGAGGTATTGTGTCCATCCTACCAGTTTATTCAATAAAAATAGTTATGTAAGAAGGGCTTCTTTATAAAATTAACACATTATGAACGACAAAACGGTGTTGTGATTTTTCCTGCTGATATGTCGACAAGCAATTTTAGACCTACCTACATGGATAAAATCTGATGAAAAGAACGAAAAGCTAGGAAACGCCGGGCTTTAACCTCTGGTTTCGGTACAAAAATGTAATACCACCTGCTACGATAACATCACGAAAAGGCTTTATAACTCTTAATTTAATGGCAGACATTTCAATTCGAAATTCATTGAATGTATTATGGCTAATATATCAGTAAGATGTTTGCCTCAAAATTGGATGCTTGCATCCTCCTGTTTTTACGAGACTGTCGTATCGAGAAACTTTACAAAATTTATTTTATCTAAATAACAATGATGCAATTGAATCTAAACACCTGTTTCACAAATATCCTAAATAATTCTAATCTTGTCCTTTCTGTAAACTCCAGTAAATAGTATCCAAAAGAATAATTCACACCGTAGATCCGTATTTTAGAACTGACGACTGTCCAAAGATAACCTTTAAATCCTGATGTGTCTTATATATACTGTATTATTTTTCAAGAATGCTATCGAATAATATAATATTTGCTTGATGAAATAATAAGATCACACGACCAATTGTTTACCACTTTGATGCCAAATATAGATTTCTAGAATTATCTTCCAGACAATTCAAGTTAATGAACATTCAAGAAGTTTCCATACCATTATACAGACCTCTTACTGTATCTACAATGATCTACATGCTCTAAATGTATATATAGTGTTAAAGTAAACATCATTTTACATATAAAAAAATCCATAAATCACAAATATGTTGTTAACATAACACTGTGAAAAATAATAAACAGTTACAATTCGTATTCTCTGAGTTCATGGAACTGTCAATAAAAGGTGAAGAAGAACAGTTACGCGACTTTCAGGTTGACGGTATGAAACAGTCCCTGTTATAAGTGAAAATCGTTCAACTATACCAGTTATAAACATAAATGTGATTAATGGTACAGTGAAATCTATATTAAGCTGTCATTCTTGAGTTTTCTGCATTACAGGCAGGTTTGGCTGTATAGCAGAGCAATATAGTAAAGATCATTATGTGATATCCCCCGTTAACGGCCATACCTATTCGATTAGACTCTGATAATGTTCTGGTTCGTTCCAAGTCGGTCTTTAGTTAAGTAAGTTTCATAACTGTTATACGGAGATCTGCAAGTAGAGCTGGTTCTGCTTTATCTATTTCCTCTACAGAAGCGAATTTAACGCCACTGATACTGAATGCTATTGAAATCATTGTAAGAAATGAAGCATTGGCTCGGACAAGCAAATGTTCTTTTTCTTACAATGATTTCAATACAATTAAAAACTGGAGTTTTGTTCTTATTTAATTTGCCTAGTTGTTCATAGTTTTCATCAGATTCATTTATTGTGAATTTGTTTAAAGCTCTTGTAGTTAATGGTTATCTGATTTGACTCTTGTCAAGGCCAACACGGGAAACGAACTCCGCTAACCTTGCCATAGTTTTATATCTACTCACTCAGCAATTTGTTAGGTTGGGAAACTGTTAGATTAGCATGTCAGAAAGACGCATTGATTAAAAAGGCTATATCTCTAGGATTATCTGAATAGGAATCCATCTACTACATGCAAGGAACGGCTAAATAATCAAACATAATGTTTTCTTTTTGTGCCAAATGAACAATACCATGGATCGATGATTAAACTCAGGGGTGAAAGGACGAAAGGTTCAATTCGTTGTCTGCTTTGATTACGGGTCACATTTTATCAAACTGCATTTTCACATCCCCAAACAAAATAATTTAGTTAAACTTTGTATTTTGTATATATTTTTATATTACTTATTATAAATCATATCAAAGTTTATATATCAGTTTACTTACATTTTGCAAATAACACTATACAGCCATAAAAGGCATATTACAAAAATAACAACACCTACTTAATTTGTTCAACTCAAAACTGAAGAGCACACTTTTTTGTCTCAAATGATCTCTTTTTAATGGTATTTGTATTCCATCAGTAAAGTTATTTATCACTTTTGATTTGATTTTGACTATAATTATTTTTTTTTAAAAATCTGGTGTGTGGGTTTCTGCCACATTACCAATATTTGCCGATGATGTAAATGGTCATTGGTAATTGGAAGGTAAAATTAATAAATTAGATCCAGGGACTGTCATTTTTGTTTGCTTATTTCAACCAGTTATGGTATGCACGCACTTTCAAAAGTATAAAGACGATGTATTGTAAGTAATCTTTAGAACAAATGTTTTAACTGCAACACACGCCTTTAATCCATTATATCATACGCTTGTTTGTGGTACAGCATTATGTAATACTACGTCTTCTAACGTTTGCATCGTCTATATCAATTCGTAAATTATTATATGTACATCAACGTCAAGCAGATGAAGCAGTATTTTTGCAAGACATCTGTCAAGTTTAAGCAATTCTCCCTTATCACAATCTTTCCAAAAGTCCTCTGCTACAAATGTGTCAGAAGCGCTTGTTTGTGGTAATGGTTTCTGCGTCTTTATCTAGTCGTATACTACAGTACTTAATCCCGTCACTGCTTACCCCGAACACTTTAGTCATATGCAAACAACTAAGATCCGGATGAGGCGCCACATAGATCGGCGTCACATCTGAATCAAAGCTGTTGGACACTTGGCCATTATTTATGCTAAAAAAGTTAATCTGTGAAGTTTGAAAATAAGCAGACGAAATATTGCACTTGTTCAGAATTGCTTCCGACAGTGAAGGGGTTCAGAATAATTTGCCCAAACGTTTTATCAAGATACTGATATCGTGTTGTACGTTTGACAAATATGCATATTTAAACTCTATTTACACATCACATGTTCGTGTGCTAGGTTTAATATTACTTAAACAAGATATCCTCACCAACAACCAATGCCGTCCGCCTCTCCGACTAAATGTCATATATATGATATTGTGTGCTAAAAGTCAAACAAATGACGAAGTTATCGGTCATATAAGGTTAACACCTAATGTCACTGTGTGCTAGAGCTTAGCTTAAAAATACCACATTTTGCGCCGCATTGGTGTTAACATAGAGTGAAATACCGTCTGCTAGAATTGTAGGGTTCTATTTCTGTGCGGTGAAAGGAAAGCATTACACAGTATACCCAGATTGGAAGATTGGGGTTTGATATAGATGCACAGTGTTTAGACGTTTTAGCAGCACCATGATTGCCGATTTTTGAACTGATTGAAACTTGCTATGTACTGTTAAGCTTTCCGTGTTCTGTGAGTACCAATTAATTCTTTCACCACGCCATAGGCGATTCTAATCACCATTGCCATTAGTGCAGTGCCAGTTGAGACAACGCCTTTGAAGGGCGTCTAATCAGGCACTTCACTCTTTTGCAACAAATAATAGGGTTTCGAAAACGCCAAAGATTTTTAATCATTCCTGTTATTCATCTCGCTAAATATTTGATCCAAACCAAGTTACAACCGATACTTTAATATAATGCGGCATTATGGCAATACTAAAAGCACATAATTGAGTCATCTTGATATTGTCATTGCATACGGAACATATCGTAAACCACTGTTGCAGTAACAAGGAAGTTGTGCATGTGAGTTTAGAATCTTATAAGTAATGCAATAAGTGTGCTCAAATGAAGACATGTCGGTAAAAAATTCAGCCACATGCCAAATTATTAATTTGTCTTTGTAGTTCAAATGGCCATAACGGTTTGGACGCACAGACGAGTTGAGAGTTTCGAAAAGAATGATAAATTTAAGCAAACGTCAGTACAATAGTCACAATTTCTGAAAACGATTTATCACACGAATAATTTTATCTTCGATTTGAGAACAAATCACGGAAGAACAATCTACATGTGAGTAACAAATACCGAATTGATTTCATACTGCCGCATTTGTATACATAAACAAAAATGTTTAAGTGATAAAAAGAACCCATCACTCGTTTTCTTTGGCGATCAATATTTCTTAAATTTCGTCAAAAGCCAAGAGTCTCGGTTAATAACTGTCTTTTTCTAGACTTATTTAAGAACTCTTGTTCTCCAAAGAGAAAACTCATGATGGATCCTATATATACATGAAAGGAATTTGTTTGTTAATCTGTGAGAGGTTTTATGATGTTTTTCGGAAATGTTGGCACTCTAGTTTAAATCTTATTTTCGCGTAAAGATTTGTTCCGTTAAAATTCTCATTTGCTTGATTTTGTAATCTGTACGATTCGCTTGAAATATGGTAAACGGTTGTCTGAGTGTCAAACAGAATATATCTGGATCAGAGGCTGCGTTAATCGGCATCCGGACCGAGTTCTAGTTGTTTTACAATGGTCGAGATTGGCAGGATAATGTTTAATAGGATAAGCGTTATGTTAATCGTACATGTTCGCCTTGTATACCACCAGACGTCAAACAATTCAAACGGTGTTGGTTTAATAACTTTTAGTCGAAATCTGGAAACATCCAACGCATTCGGGCTTAAAGGTAATCACGTCAAGGTTTCTTTGCTGTGTAGATAGTAATAAGACAGATATCCATTTCTATCTTTAGATAGAAGATATTCATTTAAAATGATTTTTAGAAAACAAGTTTAATATATGTATAACGATACCTATTGCGAGACTAATACTATTTCTAAGTATCCCTCTTTATATTTTCAATCTCGGAGTTATTCATCATCATGTATACTGCATACTAGTCATGAGTAGTTTCTTGGTGTGCGATCTTAAACCCTTCATGCCACAAGCAATGTCATACTAATCCACAAGGAAAGACTCTGAAAATAAGATGAAATCTAGACATGAGAAAAATGCAATTTTTGAATTGCATTAAACGTATTGTAGGTAATGGTTTTCAACAGCCGTAAGTTACAGAGGCGCTAAAACGCACACATGTGTAGGAAAGGGTTGATTGCTTACACACTAGATCTTGTAAGAGGGAAATCATGCCAAGGTATCTATGTTGTGTAAATAGTAAGGCTATATAGCCTTTTCTTTCTTAAGCTGGAGGATCTTTATATAAAATGATTTTTATAAAATAAGTTTAACCTATAACGATACATATTGCGAAACTAACACTATTCCTAAGTATCAATCTTTATATTGTTAATCATTGAGTTACTCACCACCATGTCAAGTGCATACTAGTCAGGATTAGTTTCTTGCTGTGTGTGCTTTAAATGTTTACAAACTATTTTTGGAAATAAGAGGGAACTCTTCAAATTCTTTTGGCAGTGCTCATATTAAGCGAGCTATATCGAGTTGTTTATCAATTTACTCATAGCTTCTTAAGATTCATTACCCTTGAACGTTGTCACGTGATCTGTCTAGTTGGGATACGAACTGAATGCTAACGATGCTGTCAGACTTTTTTTTCATTTGATATACGTGTATGTGAGAAACGGTGAGAAATCTGAGTTGAACAGGATACAGCATATTAAGATCTACTAAAGTAAGAAAACTTAACTTGTATTACTTCACGATTAGTTAAGAATATTTAAGTTATATGTTCGTAGTATAAATGCAACATTTAAGTGTATATATCTATATAGATTAACATATAAAGCGTGGTTTAAGTTGATATATAATATTGTGGTTCGAGTGCTGCTTCAAAATTGTAGTATTGCACTTTTGAGCATGTCATCAACATTGTATTTAGTATATACTTGTGACCTTTAAAAAGACACAAACTAACAACCCTAGCGGTGTTCTTCGTAAATTGCGTGTGTGTGACTTAAATTAAAAGATGACACTTACTTTTAAGAGTGCGTTTCTGGGGAGGAAAGGATTAATTAATTGCAGATTAATACCTGACTAAGCTTGAGCAAACATGTTACATATAAACGATCTTACATGAGTGTTTATTCATTTTTATGAAAAGAGTTGGCTAAAAACCATATGACACGAGCCTTGGCGAGTGTCATATTATGGTTTTTGTCAACGAGTTTCATAAAATTGATGTAGAAGTAACTCGAATGTAAGATTCTATTTATCATATAAAGAGGAATTTTTGAAAATTTAACAGTCATACACACTAGACAAAACGTCCTCTTTATAGGCTTTGCCGTAAAAAGCGGGAATAAGAACGCGACGTCATAACAACGCCCTAAATACAATGACGTCATACGTAACGTCAGCAGATGGTACTTCGCTAGGCATTTGAGCATGTCTATCGACCGGTTTCAAGTTTTATTTATGTAACTAGTTACATATGATATTTATGTCACTGCTATATGTCACTCCCAGAAGCCAGTTTATGTGATAAATCAGGTATAAAAATGTGGAGGTAATGACGTCCAAACGAGTCTGATACAGTGGGAGCAACACTATTTGTTACATATACCAACGAACGCTTTGCTCATGAAAACTTTATCACCAACCAAAACTGTTTGAAGCCAGATCAGACGCCGAGTTTCTCGGCGTCTGATCCGGTTCCAACCTGGTTGACACTGGTAGTCAATTGATCTACAAATATTCCAGTCGTTTGCGATATGTTAGCGTTTGATCGTTTAACCGTTTTTCTCCCGCATTTCTGTGTAAAACATTATCAACAAAACTTGCCATGTTAAATTTGACTAGTCAAAACAATATATAACTTGCTTATTCCTTACATGCAGTGTATTTACTTCGTATTTACTTCGTGATAATTTAACAAAATCAATGAGCAGACTGTATTACTTGCTTTACGATTTTAACAGATATAGGACCGGACTAGGCAAACGGTTAGAAAGTGCGATCTAAAGATTATGCCTTTTATACATGTACATCGTATCAAAATTCACTAGGAAATATTCTGATACGTTTTAAAATCATTGTTCGAAATAGAGCAATTTTGCTTGTAAGGATCACATTTTCAACTTCTCATAATGTTTTCAATTCTCGTTTTGTAAATTAATAGAGGCACCAAAATCGGTTCTTTTAAGAAAATGGTAGACCACAAGTGCGCATTGACCATAAAGAAATGACGTCAGGCCTAAACCTACAGAGCTGCCCTGGTGCTATTTCTTTTTCGTTTGGGGCTGCTCGTATGCAGGATTGATCATGATGTGAATGGATTAATATTTTTAGAGGAAAGCTTAAGAATTGTTTATGAAGCTTAATATCACTTACGGATCAAGATTAAAAACATGGTGTAGGAGATACATTTAAAAGCTTGTGTGTTTCTTTAACCTCAATTATCGGAGTATAATTTCGATACACGATACAAAGTTCCAGATCAGACGCAGATTTGTAAATCGGTGCCTTATCTGGAACATCACTGTTTGCTAGGGTGCAGTTTGGCAAGTGTGGCTCTGACAGAGATATCGCAGACGTCAAATTGTCCCGTCCGCTAATGATTTAAGTGTCCTACGGATATAATGCAATGTTTGCGTGACATGCAGACTTAAGCATTTGTCATCTTAACACGCTCATCAGAACATATTCTGCAAGAATATTAATTTACCCAGCTCGGAGCTATTTTCTATTCTGAATGATTAAACCGTTCACGTTTGTACAGAACATTATTTCATGATAGATTGTCGGTTGTACGCCATAGAAAATAATTAGCACGGATGGTTTAAGGCTAAATGTACTATAATAGCATTTGTCACATAAATGAATTCTTTATCAAACCGTTGCGTATGTGTCATTTTCCAACAAACGAGGTTTGTAAAGAACACTGGCGATTGTTTCTTAAATTATGAATTGGCCATTTTCCAAAGTGAGAGTTACGACGCAGCTCAGCATCCTGAGAATGATTAAACTGTCCACGTTATACGGAACATTATAGTTTGATGGAATGTTTGCGTTGTACCATAGAATGTAATCAACACGGAGCATTGCTGTTTTAACAGTTTATCTGGTTGGTAAATGTACAGTTATAGTAATTGTTATATTGGTATATATTTAATTAAACAGTTTGCAAAATGACTTGGCATCGTTGTTCTTCTTAAATCACGTATGTGCCATTTGTTTTCAAAACTCACACACGTGGTTTCAGAAGAATACCAACGATTTCCTCTAAAGCACACAATGGCCATTTTCCAAAAATGACATTTACGTGTGTTATTAGACGATAATCGATGAAGATTTTAAAACTATGTGGCCGATTTATATTATATACAACAATATGAATTTGGTGTCTTCGCTGTACTAGGTCTCTGATATATCGAAGCGGACGTGAATATCTACAACTATTTCAGGTAAACACAACACATTCAACGATAAATGGAAATACATAAATTAAGTGTTCTTTTTCTGATCCGTTCAAGTTATGGCTAAATGTCGTGACAAACAAAGAAGTCCCTTATCAGACGCCGTCTTTCTCAACAAATCAGAATTTAATGGGGTTGATCTCTGAGTTAACTGATAGCGAGTTAGATTATAGATATCATTATCGGTAAGAGATTTAATGAGAGCAACAAGGCAGGGACTTCTCATATACAGATTATATAAATAGCCAACTAACGTTCAGTTTACCAAAGAGGCGGATAAGTGGCCGAGTTATATTATATGCAACAATATGAATATGGTGTATTCGCTGTTCTAGGTCTCTGATAAATCGAAGCGGACGTGAATATTCTTTTTACCCTTATTGGTGCCAAATTTAAAGTTGTCGTTAACAATTATTTCAAATAAACACAACACAATCAGCGATAAAAGGAAATACATGAATAAAGTGTTCCTATTCTGATCCGTTTAAGTTATGGCTAAATGTCATGACAAACAAAGAAGTCCCTTATCAGACGTATTTTTTCTCAACAAATCAGAATTGAATGGGGGTTGATCTCTGAGTTAACTGTTAGCGAGTAAGATTTTGGATATCATTGTCGGTAACAGATTTAATGAGAGCAACACGTCAAGGACTTCTTATATACAGATTATGTAAATCGCAAACCAACGTACAGTGTGTGAGACTTATAGTAAGCCCCAGTGTGTAAGTGCAAACTGGCTTGTCGTTAACCCCTTCACTGCTTACCCAGAACCAAAGGGTCATATGCAAACAGCTAAGATCCGGATGAGACACCGAGTAAGTCGGATACAAGCTGTTTGACACTTGGCCTATATTTTTTGCGAAAAAAAAGGGTATTCTGTGAAGTTTGAAACATGAAACAGACGAAATATTGCTCATGCGCATAGTTGCTTCCGGCAGTGAAGGGGTTAAACCAGAGCACGTGACGCAACGAGTGTCCTCAAAACATATTGTCTGCAACCGTTTCGTAGAGAATTATGAATACAGTCGAACATTCTATGTCGAGTTTAAGGCATGTATAAACAATCAACACTCCATGTTTTTTTTATGAATTCGACTTGATCGAGTTTGAGATAACGAGGTTTCACTGTTATTTGTTTTGCATATTGGAACTATCGACCATATAACATTTTCATACCAATCATTCAATGTTTCTGAATATCAAATCAAGAAACGAATACAGTCACATCTGTTTAGTTGCGGTCATTAATTAAGTCACCGCTTAATGCATCGCGTGAGAAAAACACACAGCGTATTATGTCTCCCCCATATTTATATGTCAGAGTTGTATGTCTGTGTGTTGTCTGTCCGTCCGTCAGTCTGTCCGTCCGTCTGTCACAAATCTTGTCCGGACGATAACTCCTGTTCTACTACTGCTATTGAAATGAATCTTTATATATGGAAAGAACATTATAAGAAAAAGTGCAGTGCACAAGGGCCATAACCGTAGAATACATATTTTTTTAGTTATTGCCCTTTGTTGCTTTTTTTCTTTCAAACTTTGTCCGGACCATATCTCCTGATCTACTGCTGCTATTGAAATAAAACTTCATATATGGACAGAGCATGATGATAGGAAGTGCAGTGCACAAGGGCCATAACTCTAGCATACATGTTTTTTGAGTTATTGCCCTGCGTTGATTTTTAGCTCACCTGAGTTTACTCAGGTGAGATATTGTGATCGGTCTTCGTCCGGCGTCCGGCGTACGTCGTACGTCCACACTTTTTAAACAACATCTCCTCTGAAACTACTGGATGGAATTTGATGAAACT
>JAULCE010075102.1:0-13020 GCA_032359355.1 Macoma nasuta | reverse complement strand
TCGAAATCAGAAGAAAATACTTCGGATCTATGCAGTGGCCTACTATTAATAAATTTAATAATTTGATGTCAATGACCAATAGAAAATCGTTACTAAATATTGCTAAGTGTATAAAAGAGTGTATGAATTTGCGTAAGATTACCCTTGAAAATCTTGCTGCTTTGTGATGCATGTTTGTATTGTTTATTGTGTTTGTCTTTGCCATATTTCTTGTAAATGTTTGTAAATGGCCAAAGGCAATGTATGTTGCTGATATGCCAACACAACTGAAACTGAAACTGATGAAATATCCCCCATCGCCGTGTGATACTGTTAATTGTGCTAAATCAAGTAAGTCCCCATAAACGTAACATCTGTTAAAATGTACAATTATCCTATTGTGAAAAGAACGTCTGCTCTAAAACATTCTATAGTTAGATTTCAAATTTTACATATGAGTCAGTTTCGCCAACATTCAAATTAATAGAAAAAAAACAAGATATAACAAGATCATACCAAACACTTAGGGTCCTAATAAACGGACCAGTTTAATCACCTGATCTGGATCTAAACTGATTCAGATTCATATTTTTGTAAACAGACTAAAATGATACGGATTGGATAGAAACACGTAGCATCAAGGTAATTTAAAATTGGTGATTTAATATTAATCTAGATATTAAATCTAGCAGCTCTCTTATAAGAACACGGCCCACCATAGGAATCCTTTTTGTTTTCTTGTAGACTAGCAGCAATCATGGTTTTACCATTAAGTTTATTTTTTTTAAAGACTGCTGAATAAACCACTTTCGGGGTTCTACAAGATGCTTAATAATTTAATGTAAACGTATTTGATTGTCGGCATTTCAAATGGGTTGTAGCATGTTAATTTAACGGACGGTCTTTTGAGCTAATCAAATCCACTTTTTTGTTGTATCTGATCTTGGAATAATAAACACCGATATACAAATCATGATATCATGTTTTGATATTATGGCATGAGCGCGATCGGATAGACAGTTCCCGACATATTTTCCTGTAAAGCCTAATGCGTTACCAAATGTAAGGGCCTTTGTTTGTGGGCAACTATGGCGGTTAGCTACGCAACGAGTCGGAGTCAAGCGAGAGTATTATCTGATTGGCTAATAATTTCAGAGTGGGCGGAGCTACGGATCCATGAATTGCTCAATACTGTACTATTTTTAACAATCCGGACACTGAACACTGTCAACCCGTACAAACAGTTTGGAACCAGATCAGACGCCGAATGACATATTCAGTGGTAGATATGTCAGGGGTGATTATCTGATGCGTCATACACTGTATGTCAACCAATACAAACCGTTTGGAGCCTGTTCTGACGCCTAGATTTTTCTGATCTGGCTCCAAACTGTTTGACACTTATATAAATAAATTCTTCATAAATGGCAAGAAAATCGTCATATATTCATATTGTTTGCATTTCGGTAGCGTTACGCCAGCGTTGAAACGGCGAAGACATGCGTTTCTCCTATTGTACATGCGACGTCGTGGTTGGCCGCAAGGATGGACGCGACGACATTGGCTGTTGTACATGTACAATATGTTCTTTGAGTCATTTTTTGGTCTCCTTACTATCAAATATTGAAACTCTTCAATAATTCTACCAAATTGTTCTAGGAGATAAATATGTATTGCCATATTATATCAGATATTGCTGAGCTATCAAATACTTTATCACGCTTAAACAATGAAATCGATTTATACGGAAGTTTGTCTAAATAATTATATAAGCATCTGAAAAATGGGCGGTCCAATTATGTAGGCGATTTACATTATTTCTTAAATACATATAACCACGCTATACAATAGAAAGGCGAGTCGTAAACACATTGGTATCGGTAAAGCCAGAATTGTTAACATTTTGTACGGAAATGGCTAATTCGTGCATACACATCAATTTATATTTAACCCCGATTAAAGTAAAATGACACGAAAAAGAAGATAGAAATATTATATATATGTATATGTATTCTGCAGTATAGACAATTCATGCAATATCGATGGTTTTTTTGTAGTCGTTTAACCACTTCCGGTCACCTGAGCAGCGTTGCACAAATGTATCATGCGCATCGTTCAGTCTGACCACGTGGCAATTCGATATAAAGTGTTTCGTTTAAGATAACGTCAATAGTTTGCTGCACGACAGTTATACACTGTGTGGATTAATTGTTCTGTTAAGGTGTCGTTACTAAATTTGGAAAAAAGCAATTAAAGTTTAGAACTTTTGGTTCCTTTACTTTCACTGCAGAAGTTTAACGTTACAATGCAACCAGGTCATCAACATCGAGGCTAGTTGAGCGTTTGCACGTTACAAGAAGAGTTTCAGACCTTCTTCGTTCCGATGCACTGCGTGTGACAAGCGTACATCAGAATAACTTTATACGTCAACGTCATTAACGCAATATGTTTGTGACGATTCGACGTCAAATGATGTCATTGCTAAACATGGATGATCAATACATCGTGGCACAGTCATAAATACTCTTAATGAATAGCTCTGCTGGGAGTATAGTCGTATAATCACTCATACATTAATTTTGATGTCCAGTCTATATTTATATAACTACTCGTACATTATAAGCATATAAATGTTCAGTATATATTTCTAATATCCACTCATATCCACTACACACATGTAACTGATGTAACACGTGTATTATATAAACGCATTTAAATATAAGATAATCTTCCTCCTCATCACACTATTTTCGTATCTTATACACGTGTGAAAGATGATAAATTAAGTCGTTTACACAAAACGTGAAATATTGTGAAAGTATGTCTTATTGCAAGAAATCAGCTTCACCCTGCTTGTTTGAGTTTCAAATACTCATTGGTCTTAAGCAGACAAATAAGAAGAACTGACCCGTCTTTCACCGAGCTGCTCTAGCTGAGAAAATGATAACCATACAGACATGAAGACACGATAATAATCAACAAAAACTTCAAATAAACGATGCGTCGTGTCGGATTTTGCAGATTGACCACTGCTTCAACAAAACGTATGCACGAAAACCTCGTGCATACAACCACGCAACCTGGTGACGGTGCCCTGCCCCGCCCCCTTTGTGTCAGAGTCAAAAATGTGTTGCTCTTGCACCCCACCACAGTGTGAGGAGGTCATATACCAACTATGAAAATAATCGGTCAAGCAGTAAAGGAGGATATACAATAAGGGGCAATGTTTGACCTCTTGGCATTGCCCTGCCCCAGTCCCATGGGGTTGGATCAAACAGAAATGTTGCTCTTGCATGTAGAGGCATGTGAGGAGGTCATATATAGAATATGAAAGAAATCGGTCAAGCTATATAGGAGTAAATGCAAAAACTGGCAATGTTTGACCTCTTGACTTCGCCCTGCCCAATCCCTTGGGGTCGGATCAAAACAAAATGTTGCTCTTGCACGTGCCAGCATGTGAGAAAGTCATGTACCGAATGTGAAATCAGTCAAGCAATATAGAATGAGATACAATAAGTCAATAACGGGCAATGTTTGTCAACTTGACACCACCCTGCCCTGCCCACTGGGTCTGAGCAAAGAGAAATGTTGCTCTTGCACCCCGCCACCATGTGAGAAAGTCATGTAGCAAATGTGAAATAAATCGGTCTAGCAAAACGGGCAATGTTTGACCTCTTGACCCTGCCCTGCGCACCCCCTGGGGTCGGATCAAAGGAAAATGTTGCTCTTGCATAGGCAAGCATGTGAGGAGTTCATAAACCGAATGTGAAATAAATCGGTCAAGCAGTATAGGAGAATATTTAATACCTAGCAATGTTTGTCCTCTTGATCATGTCCTGCCCCACCCCGTGTGGTCGGATCAATACAAAATGTTGCTCTTGCACGTGCCAGCATGTGGGAAAATTTTGTACCGAATATGAAGGAAATAATTTAAGCAGTGTAGAAGGAAATGCAATAACGGGCAATGTTTGACCTCTTGAACCCACCCTGCCCAGCCCCATTGGGTCTGAGCAAAAAGGATATGTTGCTCTTGCACACCACCACCATATGAGAAAGTCATATACTAAATATGACATAAATCGGTCAAGCAGTTTAGGATTAGATACAAAAACGGGAAATGATTGACCTCTTGACCTCACCCTGCCCACCCCATGGGGTCTGAGCAAAGCGAAATGTTGCTCTTGCAACCCGCCATCATGTGAAGAGGTCGTATTCCGAATATGAAATAAATCGGTCAAGCAGTTTAGGAGTGGATGCGATACGTGGCAATGTTTTACCTCTTGACCCGTCCCTGTCTCACCTCCTGGGTCAGACCAAAAGGAAATGTTGCTCTTGCATGCCGCTATCATATAAGGAGGTATTATACCGAATATGAAAGAAATCGGTGTAGCAGTTTAGGAAGAGATACAATAACGGGCAATGTTTGACCTTTTGACCCCGTCCTGCCCCGCCCCTTGTGGTCGGAGCAAAAGCGAAATGTTGCTCTTGCACGCCGTCATCGTGTTAGGAGGTCATTATACCAAACATAAAAGAAATCGGTCAAGTGGTTTAGGAGGAGATACAATAACGGGCATTGTTTGACCTTTTGATCCCACCCTGCCCCGCCCCTGAGGTCGGCGTGAAACGAAATATTTGTCTTGCACGCATCCATCACATGAGGAGGTCATATACTGAATATGAAAGAAATCCTCCGTCAAGAGGTTTAGGAGGAGATACAGTAAATAGCTTTTGCACGGACGGACAGGCAAAAGAACAGACGGAGGCGATTCTAATATCCCCATTTTTTCAAAAAAGGTGGAGATAAATATCAACGATTGATATTTAATTTGAGTAAAGCACTTGGGGTTCGTATGAAATAAAAAGAACAGGAAATATCATGTTTACATGTATATTTACATTATTTAATACTACACAGATTCAGAAAAACAAACGCTATCTCATTAAATAAGTATACAGTTCTGAAGATAAGTCCTAAAATAATGAAACGGCTAATCTTTCTCTTAACATATCCTTGATATAACCGTCCTTCGCACTGTCACTTATCCAGCGTCCAGCGTCCAAGGCACTTAATCAGCCTGTCCTTCACTCCGTTATTTGCCATCGCATTGGCACCACCTGTCCTCAGAGAATGCAAACAGAACTTTGACACATCCTCCACATATCAACACAAGTTTTGGTTTTTGATAAGTTATAGAACATATCGTAATTTCCTGATAAAACTGCTAATCTCAAAGAATATTCGTAACATGAGAAAACATTGTCCTCGTCTTAGCAATCGTTAACCAAGCACCATATCTATACTTGTCAGTCTTACTGCTCTCTATTCATTCAGCCATATATGAATCATAAAAACATAAATATGAAACTCTAATGTTTAATAGCTTAGTGTACGCTGGTGACCTCCAGAGTACTAACTACTAGACTGAAATGCGCTGGATAATCTAAACCATAGTTAACATGAAACCTTTAACCCCTTTACTGCCAGGCAGGTTGTGCATATGCGCAAATAGTGTGTCTACTTCCGTTTTAGCAATAATACATTCCCTTGACCTTTGGTATTAAATGCTAAGGATCTGTGTAGCAGGACCGAGAGACAGTCCTCCTTGCTCACTAATACCTCCGGAAGCTCGTCTAAGGCTTCTTTATGGTAATTCAAAATTAAATGTATAAACAATACTTCATTAAAACCAGTATCAACATTTAGATTAACCAACACAGGCATTTTAACCACGCCAGTGTCGTTTTCACTAGATAATCCACAAGCAAATAGTATACATATTTATAAGATTAAGCAGTCCGAGATTTAATCAAAGTTCACAAAAACTAATGACATTCTGAAAATATCTCAACTTCTGAAACAAACAAACTATTTTATAGTGTTCGGAAACTTCATAACTATCTGTCTATCATTAGAACAATTAGATTACTTCATACAGTGTTACACAAAAAAAAAGTTTGTTTATGTCCATATATTAGCACTGTAAAAATATGTTAAATCGTCCATATCAAATTAACATCTATAAATTACTTTGTAATCAAAGTACACGACCGTGATCAAGATCAAAACATAATAGTGTGTACACATGCTCTTGGGAAGCATCCCGTGTCAATTGCGATGCCGCCTTCAACCAATACTGCTTTCAATAATCTATCACCTTCAAGCAATAAGTTGCTTACAATCATCAACCACCTTCAGGCAATGTTGCTTTCAATCATTTATCACCTTCAAGCAATACTGCTTACAATCATCTACAACCTTCAAGCAATACTGCTTACAAATATCTACCACCTTCAAGCAATACTGCTGTCAATGATCTATCACCTTCAAGCAATACTGCTTACAATTATCTACCACCTTCAAGCAATACTGCTTACAATCATCTACCACCTTCAAGCAATAAGTTGCTTACAATCATCTTCCACCTTCAAGCAATACTGCTTACAATCATCTATCACCTTCAAGTAATACTGCTTACAATCATCTACCACCTTAAAGCAATACTGCTTACAATCATCTACCACCTTCAAGCAATACTGTTTTCAATGATCTTATTCGATATTGTCAATACTGACAGTATTTACATTATACCGTACAGTAACATACGTTATATACTTGAAACGGACAATCCTACTTCACTTCAAAACTGCTACCTCAAACAAGGGAAACTAATCGTGCTATTCAAACTAAAATGTCGGCCTGAGCATAATTTCCCCTTAAAACAAGAAGTCAAATTGTCAAATTTGAGGCCTGCGTTTCAGAACAAGCAAGTGAGCACTTGTCACAGATCTGGTCCGAAGACAAAGAAAAGTTTATGAAGTTATTAATATATCCGCAATTGTGCACTTTTAAGTCTATATCATTTAACCGCCACATCGACAATACTTATCTTAAAGTCAATGTGTTAAGAAGTAATCCATCCGGGTAAAGTGTGCACTTGGTAAGAGGGATTTTTTTTATATTTATAGAAGCAAAATATTGGCAAATTTGGTATCAAGATGTGCAAAAATATATTGGCTACTCGATGTTAAGTGAAATGTAATAATTATCAGAACATTGTTTTTACGTGTGAATAACGTAGAGGTGAAAAGAAAAAGTTGCAGATTTGTAATGTTTTTTAACTGCTTTTTTGCCTACGGATATTTGTCAAGTTACGTTAATCTATTGTTCATGAATGGAACACAATTCCCGCCGATGTCATAGGACGTTACGTCAGGTCCGTGCGATCTAGAATACTTGCGTTGATCAGTAGACAAGGCGGCAACAACAGATAATGATTAATTCTCACGTAACTTGACAAATATCCCAAGGCAAAACATTACAAATCTGCAACCTTTACTTTTGACCCCTACATTATTCACACGTAAAACAATGTTCCGATAATTATCAAATTTCTCTTAAAAGTAAAACATCGTGTAGCCAATATATTTTTGCACATTTTGATACCAAATTTGCCAAAACTTTGCTTCTATAAGTATAAAGAAAATTCCCTCTTACCAAGTGCACACTTTCTTTTTCGTGTGAGTATATATTCCAAATGATATTAAACCGTACATAATAGCACGTGACTTTAGAAATGATCCCGATTCGTCGCCGATATATTCGGCGTCTGGTCTGCATCTTATCTATTAAAATATCGTCGATACTCTCCTGTAAGATGCAAAATAAATGTGTTGCACTTTAAGGAGTGAAAAAGACCTCTGTATATGATAAATGACTGAACTATGTGGATATCAAACCATTATTATGGTGACCGTGATAGAATATGTAAACAGCTTGGATCCCAATAAAACGCCGAAGACTCGACGTCTGACCCGGAACCAAGCTGTCTGACGTTTTGGCTATAATTTACCTAATACTTTAGCGAATCGAGCAGTTTTAAAATTTAAGCAGGTAAAAGTTTGAGCAAACGACAATGTATTTACCACGATAATGGCTAAAGCATGACTAGAGAAAGCCATTTCAAGTGTGTTGGTCAGAATTTGAAATTAAATTATATACCTTCAATAGAAATCCATTTAAGTTCCAAAACCTGATAAACAATATAACCGGTAAAAATAATTCCAGTGTTTTGGATGCACTCCATATAAACTATGACTTTAAGACTTTAATAGTTTATTAAAGTGTCACGTATAAAAGTTACAATAGCGTTCCACATTGTATAAAAATCAAACTTTCATATTCGGCCGAAATCGACCTATGAGACACTGATAAATCAGTATTTATATATAAACATATTAAAAAGTGGTTAGCGCTAATCAAATATGTTGCAAAATTTTCGACATATAAAAACTCATTAAATCCAAAAAAGTAAATCCTGTGAAATTTGTAAAGTCTTGCAAAATGCAATCATTAAAACATGTGTATAATAAATCTTGTATCCTGAGATCAGATCTCTAGCAAACAGATTAGCGCTATCCACATACATTCAGATAAAAAAGGGTTCAACTTAAGATCAAACAATATTTATTGTTATATAATATGTCAATTATGAATATGCCGCCTTGTGCACAAAACGTGTGTTGTCCAACACCGGACACGTGTATGGATTGTGTAAAACACTTCAAACGATACTGAAGCAAAACCGTTCTTGTTTCCAAATAAATGTTCCAATCTCGTGTACTGGATCGGCATTTGCAAACAGTTTCGTGCCGAGTATTTTTGCGCCTGATCTAATTCCTATTGTTTTCAAATGATTTTCAAAAAATCATCACAACTATGGAAGATAAAGCCTAAAAGGCATTTATTTAATGTTTGTATTTTGTTTTCATATCTTTGCGTTTAATTAAATATGGGGTAACGTCCCATTTGGTTTACTCCCATTTGGTCTACTCCTAAAATTCCCATTTCGTTTACTACCCCAAAATTATGCAATTTCCATCTGGTCTACTCTTTAGGTGCTGAGTAGGGATAAAGGTGTTAGGTTTCTTAAATAAGAAATAAAGAGAACAAAATTATCTGGATCCAAACTGGATTACTACAAAGAACATTTATATGATGACAAAAATAATTAATGTCATAAATAGAAGAAAAAAGATAACTACAAAGAACATTTATATGATGATAAAGAAAGAAGTCATAATTAGAAGAAATAAGGGGTTAAAAAATGATCTGGATCCAAACTCGATTCTTAGTGACAACATATATTTGTTATTATAGAACATAAAATTGATGAAATTGTATTGTCATTTTAAGATAAAACGGGGTCTTAAATAAGATGGGTGCTTTTGTATTGTAATGTTAAGATAGAAAAGGTTTCAATAAAAAAGATCTGGTTCCAAACTAGGTCTTAGAGAGATCATGGAATTGATGATGTTTTATTGTCTTTTGCAGATAAAAATGGGTCTTGAATAGGTTCAATACTAATACAATTTATGTTTTTTTTAATTATTTCAATAATGATACTATTACATGATAAATTCATTTTTTATCCTAATAATGATTATAATCAAGTTATCATTTTCGTAACGAGCTGGTTTCATTTCTTAATTTAAGATTTTGTTTTACTAATTTTTCCTTAAATTATCTGCTCCAAACTGTTAGGAAATCAACTTTGACACTTGTAGAAATAGCAGACATTGTTATCAAAACATCCTAAAACCATGTTGTGATAGAAAAATTTAATCCCCTACCTTAACAAAGGGCAATATACAGGGGAATAGACAAAGTGGGAGTGGTGTGAAAAATGGTCACAAAGACAGGTAGACCAAATGACACAAATTTTGTCTACCACTCCTTTTTGGGATGGTAGACGAAATGGGAGTAGACCACATGGGACTAAACCAATAATGGTTCGATATTCACATAGTTATTATGTCCGGTTGACTATTATTTGGAAGAAATTTATTGACGCCACTGTAACCCTTAGTGTATTTTTTGAAATTTTAGAAAGTAACATAAGAAAATATTCTAAAGTTGGTAAAGTTGCAGTGATTGGCGACCTAAATGCAAGATGTGGCATAAAAAGTGACATACCACAAACGTCATTTAAATTCAGCAACTATATTAATACCGTTGATGGTGATGATGATGATGATGATGGTGATACTGTTGATGATGATAATGATGATGATTTCAATCCAAGGCAATCCCTAACAAGGTGTGCAACCCGACAGGAAATAAATTAATAGGTATATGTCTAAGCTCTGATTTAAGGATAGTCAATGGTCGTATTGGTACGGATTCTAGCATAGGGAATTTTACGTTTATGTCAACAAATGGGAGTAGTGTCATTAATTATGTACTTATGTCAAAAAGATTATTTAACTCGATTGATGATTTATTGGTGCACGATCTTTTTACTTTCTCTCACCAACCACAATACAGGTTAATCTAAAGATAGGTGGGTGCACTAAGTGTAATGAAAATGATACCTTTGTTACAGAGAGGCTTATATGGGATAGTGAGAAAAAGGAAAATTTTGTGAATGGCGTACAAAATATTTCTCATAACTTGTCAAATATTGTAGATAAAATATGCACAGAAAATCGCGGTATAAACGAATGTATTTCCGAATTGTTATACAGTAAGGCTTACGAATATTTTGGTAAAAGTAGCGTTGTAGGTAATTCTATAAATACTAGAACAAGAAAATACACGAGCCCCTGGTTTACACAAGAATGCGAATCAGCCAGGCGTGACCTAAAGCATGCGAATAAAGTGTATCGGAATAATAAAACGTCAATCAATGGCGTGGTGCATCAGTGAGTCTGGTCTTCGGACCTACAAAGGCTCCAGCGACACGTATAAACACCAAACAACAACAACAACGTCAATCAATAGAGCGACCATAATACAAAATAGGCGTGTGTATAAAAAGACTAAACGTAGAGCAGGCGCCATGTTCAAAACTAAAGAAAAATATACATTTCATTTACTAGCTAAAACCCATCCTAAAAAAAAATTTGGTCGGAACTTCGTAAATTTCGTAAAAAAAAGAAAACACTAAACTAGACGAGAAAGAGTTTTTTAATCATTTCAAGAACTTGTTCAATAATGATAATCTTTTCCACAACGATACTGTTGAATCGGAATTGAATAATAATGAATATGATATAAATATTAATGAGCTTGATAATAACTTTACTAATTGGGAAATTGAAAAGGCCATTGACTCATAAAAAAGGGGCAAAAGTGGGGGCGCCGATAAAATAATACCAGAAATCTTTATTGAATGTAAGCAAATACTTACGCCAATTTTATGCAAATTATTTATTATATATTTGATAACAGTGTGTATCCCGATTATTGGACTAGGGGTGTAATAGTTCCTATACCAAAAAATGGAGACCTTAATAATGTCAATAACTACCGCGGTATTACTCTTACAAACATTTTATCAAAAATCTGTTCTTCTATGATTGATATTAGATTACGATCATGGGCTGACACTCATAATATTTTGAATGAGTACCAGTTTGGCTTTAGAAAAAACATGAGTACGACGGACGGTATTTTTGTTTTACAATCAATTATAAATAAAGTCGTTAATAATGAAAAGAAAAAAACTATACTGCGCGTTCGTAGACGTCCGAAAGGCATTCGATCTTGTATATAGAAACGGTATTTGGTACAAATTAAAACAAAATGGGGTCTCTTCAAAAATGATAAGAATGATCAAAGCAATTTACTTGTCGGTAAAGGCATGCGTGAAAGTTAATGGAAAGATGTCTGAGTATTTTGATAGTTACATGGGTGTGAAACAAGGTGAACCTCTATCGCCACTTCTGTTCATTTTTTTCCTTAATGATATGTATTCACAGTTACTTTCCGATGACATAGATGGATTTTCTATAGATGAGATGCAATTATATATGTTACTATTTGCAGATGACACAGTTTTGTTTTCATATAACGAAAACGGGCTTCAAAGGCTTGTTGATAATTTATATGAGTATTGTAAAAAGTGGAATGTTTCTGTTAATACTGAAAAGACAGTTGTAATGGTATGTAAAAAAGGGAAATCTGGTCGAACACATTGAAATTGTTTATGATGGAAATAAACTTAAAGTTGTTACAAGCTCTACTTTTTTAGGTGTAACTTTGTCTGCCAACGGAAGCTTCTATAAAGCACAGAAACAACTCGCAGGGCAAGCATCTAAAGCATCATTTTCATTAAATAACTTATTCGAAGAAATAGAGTTTAGAATCAGTGATAAAATAGAGCTTTTCGAATCATTGGTTTTACCTATACTTAATTATGGAGCTCCGTTATGGGGATTCCATAAATCACCAGATGTCGAAAGGGTATACTTGAAATTTCTGAAGCAAATAATTGGAGTGAGACCAAAAACTTCAAATGTAGCGGTTTATGGGGAAGTAGGAAACTTCCCTTTAAGTGTACTTCGTAAGATTAATATAATACGGTTTTGGCACCGAATAATTAAACATCCAGAATCCTTAATGTATAGGATGTTCAATATGAGGGACGAACATAATATTTTGATTAATAGTTAGAGCATACAAGTCAGAAATTTACTATCGGATTTAGGATATCTTTACCTGTTTGAAACAAATAATGTAACAAATGTACAAATTCAAATGGTGATAACACGTATTAAGGATCAATATAAACAACAACAGTTCTCGGATCTCGAGGGTTCATCAAAACTAGATACGTATTGTAAAATCAAAAACAAATTTGAATTTGAAAAATATTTAGATTGCATAAATTACAATAAACATAGGATAGCACTGTCAAGGTTTATATGTTATGCACATGGGCTAGCTATAGAGGAAGGAAGCATAGGAATATTGAAAGGCATATGAGAATTTGTGTAAAATGTAATCTAAATGTTGTTGAGACGGAATATCATTTTTTGTTGGTTTGCCCTTTTTATAGAGAAACAAGATTGCAGTCTGAAGGACAACTATATCCCCACCGCCGTAGGTCAGTAAAATATGGATAATTTCTGATTGTTTATGGGAATGCATGGCCAAGAGTCAATGCTCTCATTTTACATTAAAAAAATCAGCATAAATTCTTGATAATTAATCAATCCGTAAACAAAATCTGTAAACACAATATCCGAGATAGCAATAAC
>JAULCE010074991.1:0-13023 GCA_032359355.1 Macoma nasuta | reverse complement strand
TTCATGGATGTTTGTTTTTACATATATATTGCCGCACTAGAGTATATGGGTAAAGCAAACGTTTAGATGCAGATCACGGCGACTCATTTTAGTTTTCTTTTCTGGTTCTGCACGTTTTTGATTTTCTTTTTTTGCCACAATATTTTAGAAGATTATATTAATACATTATTAATTATAGTATGGGTTCAATGTTAGTAGGTACAATATGTATATTCAAAATATGTTTAAAAAGGAAACAGTGGCTATACCGATCACGGCGACTGGAAGATGTCCTCACTGATAATTTGTTTTTCCTTGTAACAATTAATACATACATTAGTTCTTAGTTTATAAGTTTTTAAAAGAGGTTTATAATTATATTGATGCACACGAGGTTATCGGTAAAACAAAGGTGTAGAAACAGATCACATCGATTCAATTCAATCTTCTGATCTGAGTCTGCACTGTTTGATTTTATGCAATAAAGATGCAGATCACATTGACTTAGATCTGGACCTGAATTGATTGTTTGCTTCATAACCTTCCCCGCAAAATAATGCTTATGATGTGTTCTGGATTATTTTATGATATCAGCAATATCTTCGTTATGATTTATTTTGTATACTATGTACATGTAATGTAATAACTCTTTCCTCAACAGAAGTGCCTCTAAGCGCCTTTGTAACTGATGACTATTGAAAACAGCTTAGAAAATAAAATATTTCCGTAACGAGCAGTGCTACATTTTCTAAAACGATTTTAATTCCAATACAATTCAAAATATATTTATTCATATATTATATATTTATTTCGCACTTTTTTGTCAGACCATTTCCTAGTGATAAGTCTTAAAATTGCTTGTGACGGAAAGGGTTAATTTCGTATTGTACTCTTCTTCGCACTCTCTCTCTCTCTCTCTCTCTCTCTCTCTCTCTCTTTATCTAACTCTATCTTTCTTTCTCTCTCTTTCTCTCTCTCATATTGATCATGTTGATAAAACACACTAGAATTCGTGATGCCATTGTGATTAATGATGTTGTTAAAATTTGTAGGGGGAGGGTCGTTACCTAATGTTGTAATTACTTGTGACTCGACCCCATTTCAATGTAATTTGGGAAATAAAATATGTTTAAACTGTAAAACTGTAAGGAAAACACCAATGTTAAAGGGCTATGTAAAGGATGTTGAATATGAAGCATTTGCACATCATATTAAACAAATGCTCTATTTTCCACACTTGTTTAAATAGTCAAATGCTATAGAGTCGTCAAAGGACGTATGTATGGAGTAAAAGGTTAAGTGACCTTTCCACGTATATTGCTGTCATATTTATTGCATGACACAACTTTGAAAAACAAACATAGCAATACTTCTAGCGCTTGGATCAATTTGTGATATTCTGAACAACTAGGAAGTGGTCAAGTTCCATGTTCTGTGCAAGTATACAGGATACCACACGTAACTTTCTTATTAATATTAAAGTGTTTGTTTTGTATCTAGCGTCCGCGCTAAAAGAACGGAAGATAGGTTTTTCCTAAACGCGTTTCTGATAGAAGAATTTCCCTATCCGAAATCGTTAACCAATGGCCGTGGCATTTACTTGAACATCGAAATGCATTACAAGGAACTTATATACGCAATATGCAATTATTATTTCTTCAAAGTGTTATTAAATTTCAAAATTTAGTGCCGACTTCTGTTTGTACGGTAGGACAAAAGTATCATATACATATAATATCTATCGTATCCGTCTGTTGTCTATCTCGTAATAGTAAGCCCTTATCGTGCCGGCAATTGAAAATTCTGTTGCCCGGGTCCAAGCTAGTTGACCATATTTTTATGGTTGCGATTTGCAGAATAAGGGATAATATTTTCTGTAGTTTTGTGTGTTAACTTCATTACTCATTGATTACATGATTTGCAACGGGTTCATGTATATAGATAAATCATCACGCCTGAACATTGTCACCACCAACATCTGTAATTAGAAGTTCAGTGAGATATATTAGATTGTAAAAAAAAAATTGTGTTTTACACTGTAAGATCGAATGTTATTTCATCGAGTGGGAAGTAAATGTGGTGTTTTCACGAGTTGCGGAGCCACACATGAGAACACCACTCTTGCTTCCCACGATTGATATAAAATTTAATCTTACACTGTAACATACAATTGATATATTTCTTGCGTTTGACTACAACTCCAGAAATGCCAAAGTCAAAATAAGCGGAGGTACAAAAATGAGTAAAAAAACAGACAAAAGGTTTTTTGTTGTTTTTTTTTTATCTCAAAACCAAAAATAACACTCCAAAACAAGTTATAATTTCAATGCTGAAAAGTCATAATTTCAGATATAGATATAGAGGATAATCAACCGCATTGGTTTGATATTAAAATTATGTCACGAGAATGGGTTATTGAAAAACCCGGTTGAAAAACGAGTTCGAAGAACGAGTTTTTTAACCGGATAACAACCCATTCGAGTGACTATTTTTAATATCAAAACTATGCGGTTGTTTATTCTGTTGATTATATACACTTTCAATAATTCCAACTTGGCAAAATAAAAATAAAGTAATTATGAAAGAGGTAAGGAGAATATAATATAGGCTCCGCCCGCACGTTCCATTTTATGACACGAACGTCGCCTATGAATACATTCATTCTCAATCGCTTCAAATCACTTTTTTTTTTAAAAAAAAACTTTTCAGTAAAAGCATTTTGTTTATTTACATTTTAGTAAAACAGGAGGAATTTGTATAAAACGTAGTTTCGGCAAAGTGATATCGTCATTAGTGACGATAACAACAGCGACATATATCAGATTTATCTGACTGAGAAATCCAAGTTTATCATTGATAGGTATATACTAAAAGGTTTTCTTTCACTGAGAAATCCCTGTAACTCACTGTTAGGCATGTACGAAAGAGCAGTTGGCTTTAATTCTTTAATGATTCATGATTTTTTTAAATGATGTTGTACCATTATGAAAATAGAATATGTTTAACCCTTTCCTCCACAAAAAGCGCTTCATTTCCTACAATGATTAAAATTAAATTAAAAACAAATATGTATATTTTTGCCTACATTTCATATTTGGGGTAAAGAGTTAGGGTAAAACTAAGCTAACAATTGTTTTTTGCAACAATTTTCAAAAAAGAAAGTTTCGGCAATATAGTTTCGAAAATAAAAGCAACGTGCAAAACTGATTGTAAAGAAGTTACCGATATATTTTCATTCCCTTTAACCTCAAATTTGTATTTCATACAGGTTTTTAATTCAGACTAAAGCAATACATGGCCTTAACCGAGCTCGGTTTATCGAGATTTAACTGTGCATGTTTCGTGCATGGCTTTCTGCACTCTAGTTCAAATATTGATTACTGACTACAGTGGGAGAAACGTCATTATTTACATGTTTAACGCTAATGATAATGATATGAAATAGTGTCAATAATCTTATTTTTCATGATTGTATTACTCTGTGTGTCAAACATTTTATTGCCGGTTCAGACGCCGAGTATCTCAGCATCTGATTTGACTCCAAACTGTTGATACAGATTATCGGTTCAGTGTCTAATACCCTCATCACAACTTACGAAGTTCCAACAGCGTCATTTTGTTCGAAAAATGATAGGACTCCGCGACAACGCCATAGTTTTTTTTAAACAAAGCAAAACAAATATGAAACTGCCACGTCCATGTTTACAGTTACGTCAGCAACACGTCTTTGCTACATTCATATTGCGTCATTGCTACGTTTTTGCAGGTTGAGAGAGAGGTGTTGTTTCTACGTTTACACTGCGTCCACCACGTCCATATGAATGGACCTGCAAGTTGGCACATTTTTCATTCATGACAGAAATTCGGTGGACGCGCAGTTGTCAGTGTGTTGTTGCTGCGCTCTTACCGTCAATACAACGTCTCCGCTGCGTCCACGTGCCGTCAATGACGCTGGTAGTGCGTCCTAAGTAGGTCTTTACTACTCCCTGATCGGGTCAGGTCCGATCTACGTGGGTTTTGAACATGACCAAAGTCCATGTAGCGGAACGGGGTCTCCGAAGACCATGGACACCACGCCACGTCAATAGAAAGTCTCAACTGCGTCCTCAGTACGCTCTAGAATTTCGTTCCGGCCTTTTTGCATGAACGTAGCGAGGTCTTCGTTGGCGTCGTGTAACGCGTTAAATGCTAAATAATAGTGTACCCCCTGTAGCAAACATGTGATTATATATTTCATTTCTAAACTTTATTTTGCATGTACTTTCAAAGTCGTTTAAACTCTTAAGTGCAAACGATATATAAAAGTGTTGAATTTATTTAAGTGTCTGTTTTTTGGTGTTTTTTTTTATTAATATTTACTCAAACTGTCAAACAGTTTGCAGCCGGATCAGACACCGAGTTCCTCGGCGGCTGATCTGGATCAAAACGGTTTGCATACTTGGATTATTAGTGCTGGGTGATTAACGTGTTAGTTTGGAAAGATTTGTGTAATCAACTGTATACGAGTAGATTGTGATATATGTCATACTTAAACAAAGATACTACTTCTACTTGTGCTTATATTTAGGAATTCATGCGCCCGATGAAAATTGTTTTAAAACAGTAAATTAGCATCACTTGTTGTCTTTTATTTGTGGATCATCAAACGGTTATTTGCATGACCACATACTCAAAGCTGCTATCTCCGATTTTTTGTGATCGATGCTTGAACGTATTGACTATTTTCAAACAGTTTTGTTTTGTTGTTGTTGTACTTACGTCCGTTTCTGCCAATTATGGGCTAGTTGGACATCCCAGAGAGAGGGGAGCTGATACAGAGGGACCTTGACAACGCCCTACTGTTTTTCGAAGGAGCCCTGTGTTCTCTTACATGCCCAGTGTATAGCACTGAATCACTGTGTGGGACCTCGGTTTCAAGTCTCATCCGAAAAACTTGGTCCGGCGGGGGATCGAACTCACGACCCCTGGATAGCGCATTACCACTAGACCACGGTCCGCCGTTAAACAATTTTTAGCAAGATCACACACCGAGTAACTCTGTGTTTGATCAAACTCCAAACTGTTTGTTCAAATTAACACTACTCGGTGTCTAATGCGTTAGGTCGTAAAGTGTTTCCTACTGAACAATATTGATAATGACAGTGTGGCTTTAAGTTCCTTGTTTTCTTAATATTGGAAATTATAATGTTGCCTACAGCGTGTTTGCCGGTTCATAATTCTCAGAACTTTTAAGAGTTTGAACCGGGTCGTACGTATATCACTCCAAACAACGGCATACTTTTTCGAGTCGTCTTCGATTCGGATCCGATTCCGGATTCAATTTAACCCACAGAAATGATTAAATAAACTTTTTCGGAACACTAATAATCTGACTAAATTTGGTTGCAAATAACTGAAATCCATTCTCTACCTTGTCATATGATCATGTTAGTCTTCAAAGGCGGCGTCTGATCTGGGACTTCACTCTTTGGCAATGTCGATTTGAGACCTCTATGGCGGTTAAGAGTTTACCAGTTTCCGCATTGTACATAAGCTGAACACAAATATGTATCATAAAGGTAGACTTGTCTTGAAATGTGACAACCCTACGAAACACTATCTGGGTCAACATAACGGGGAATACAATCTGTTCGATTATAATATTCTGTATAACCCTTATTTCATAGATATGCCGTTTGAAACATTTGTAGCAGATGGATATAAACACCGTTGGAAATGGAGCATTTTTTAAGTTTGCTCTATTTTCCAAAATGTTTCAAATCCATTAGCAATTGGTGTTCTCCTTTCTTTTAGATAATATTCCCATTCATGACATACTTTCCTTGTGTAGTCTTAAAAAAGCATATGGAGTAAAGGGTTAACGCATGGTAACTGAGCATTTAATACACATGTAAGCAATGGGGCACCGGTGCCACTTGCCAAAAGGACAGTTAAATGTTGTAAGCACCTACGACTTCTTCCAAAAACACGTTACTACCAATTGTAGCAGATGCATGAATTTAGAAGAACACCGACGAGACATTCCTGAGGAGGCGATGTATATGGTTTGTTATAGCATATCATGCAAACGGGAAAGGGAGACAAATTGCAATAACCAAGTTTTATGTCTTGATAAACTGGTTGATTCCCTTTAAGTAAGTACAATGTATGTGCATTGTATAGTGTAGTTGTATTGTTTTAGGTATTTCGTCGTTAAACAGTGTTTCAGTAATTGCACGACATCAGACTTATCACGGTTTGGTGAACATCCTACAAACCAATCCGTACCATCGGACACAAGCGATAACCTGGCTATAACTACCGACCTTCCGCAATAGGTCAGCTGGAATACTTCCACAACAAGAAAATCCGAAACCAGCCTTAAGCCGGTGTAGCAGTACAGATTAACACCCCACTCAGAATATACCTAGGACAGAATATACGCGGCTATAAAATATCCTAGGACAGAATATACCCGGGTATAAAATATCTTGGGACAGACTATACCCCTCGAGGATAGAACATACCCTGGGTATAACATATACTAGGACAAAATATACCCCCGGGGTATAACACGTATTTTTGTTCTCTATAAACAGAAATAAGGTATTTCAATTTCAAAAGCAATAAGTATCTCCACTGTCCGGTTGAAAAACACTGTTTACCCAGACCAGCCGTTGTGATTTCCAAATCGGCCTCCGACCAGGGTCTGCATTGCTCTACTCCAATAAAAATCAACAGTATTTTCTCCTCCACAATTGCAAACAGAACCTATTTTGACCAAACGTCGCTATAAAAACGATGTGATGGGTCTACTCTGTTTGCAATTAAATAATACACATTTTCTCATATCGCGGCTCCTTGAAAATAAGAAAAAAATGAACAATAAGGAAAACAAATAATGAAATAAGGCCAATACGGTAGAGGGTATACTTTGTCCTCGAGGGGTATTTTTCTGTCCTATGACATATTATACCCCTGGGGTATAAAACATCCTAGGATAGTTTAACCCCGGGTATACTCTGTACGAGGGGTAAACTCTGTCCTGTTACACCGGGTCAACGGCAAATCGAGTCGGTAAAACCGTTTTCGGGGGGCAATGGCGTAGGAATGGGTTTAAATCTCTCAAAAGCCGCAGGGTGCGTTTTATAGAGCGTATCATGTAGTTTCTGAGATATTTAAATATGTTTGTACTCATTGTTTTAGTATTTGATCGTTGAAAATGTGTTTTATATATAATGACTTCCCGTGTGTGCGTCCATCGTTCGATCGGTTTTTATATCAGAAGGTCACGCAATATTAAGCGGAATATTATGCGTATTCGACTTGAATCGTTAAGCAAGTGGCTACTCGTTGTTTCCTACTTAGCACATTGGGCCACAATATATCTAATGATATATATTACTTTTAACGTATTGTTATTACCTAACGCATACTTAAAACAATAAATGCTTTAGGTCCAGCCCGCCAAACGTAATCGATGGATTATTATTTCATTAGTCAATTATTGACGTAGGTCAAACGCAAGTGAAGGAATAGCGAGAAAATTCCATGTCGAATATAGCTACTGTTTAAATTTAAATCCTTACGATGCGTCAAAATCTAGTGTCTGCTTTACAATAAGTATTCACCCAAATTGCTGTGGTTCTTTTTTTAAAAAATGTTGTTTAAGTGTCAAGTAACTTTGATCCCGATCAGATGCCGAGGTTATCATTCCGTTCTGATTTGCGGTCTTGCAGTTAGCGGTAACAAAATCATACACGTGTGGCAGTATGACCTGAATTCACACTGGTTACGTTTAGCATACCAGTATGATTATGATGAAATGGCCTAAAATTGTACATTGCAGAGAGGAACCGGCCCTATTTTGCGCCTCTGTGGTACACGACTATTGTAACAAACAATGTTATCTGAGTGAATCTTTACTCATTATACCTAGACTATTGATGTGAGGTGCCGCTTTGACCGTTATGACACGGAATTGCATTCTGGAACTGGTTGTTTAAACGTCTGTTAACTTTAATCCATTGTTAAATGTTCTAATCATCTGTTATGGTTAACTGACTGTTTCTATTGCGTTGCTCAAACATAACAGGGGGTTTAAAAAGACGGTTTAACTGATTTGTAGCCCAGTGGATGCTTAGTTTTGGTCAAAACTGTATGTTTGACCACTCAATTTCATAGTTAGCTCATTATCTATCAAATGGAAATGGTTGTAAACCATTTTTTGGCAAAATATATATTTTGTCGATTTCATAATATTTATTTTCCTTAAGATTGAAACAAGAAAATAAATCATTTCCTTTGCTCTGATTATTAAAACCACACTTTATTTAAAAATGATAATAACAAAAATGGAAGGAACTTGGCATTATGGGAATGTTGTCATGATATTATCAGTCTGTTAAAAAGTAAACGGTTTGTTAGAAATAGGAAATTTAAAATTGGTGTGAGCAACACTGTTTTAACAGACTGTTAACTAATCACCGGTTAAGCAATTTAACAGATGTTTTAGTTAACAAGCTGTTAGATTTAACAAGTTTCCAAACAACTGGGTCATGAAAGTTAGTGTTGCGGTGACAAAACCTCGTACTGAACTTCACGCGAGCCGTTTTATTGCAATATCATTATTTTACTTTCAGAATGACTGAAGAACAAACACGTAGAGTAATGGTTGGTAAAACTGGAAATGGAAAAAGCTCTACAGGAAATTCAATACTCGAAGAGAAATTGTTTGGATCTAAAAACAGTTTTTCACACCAATGACCTTAGAATGTGAGAAATATACCAAATTCCGGAGCAATGTCAGACGTAATTACACTGTTGTGGACACACCGGGCTTGTTTGATACTGACCAGCCCTTCGCCAAAAGAGCTTTAGAAATTCAAAGGGCACTTGACATATGCCCTGAGCCCCATGCACTCTTGATTGTTATGAGGTCAGACGCGAGGATTACAGAAGATGACACAATGACTTTTGATATTTTACGTGTCATATTTGGCGTGTAATTCTTCAAACACGCTATCCTCGTATTCACAAGAAGAACAGACTACAGTTCAGATCAGGTACTACATAAGGCCCTAGAAGCATGTGAATCAACCAATACCTTGAAAAATGAATGTGGAAACAGAGTCGCTAGAGTGGGAAACAATCATAACATTGATAGTTCCGCCAGAGAAAAATTCGTCAGTAACATCTTAAATATGATCGAGGAAGTGTCTAATAGTGGCAGGGAATTCTACTCGAATGAATATTTGGATGTTCATCGTAATTGTTTAGAGCATCAGTTGAAGAACAGAACATCTAATGCCAAATTAGAAGAGGAACTCAAAGAACTTGTAGACGAGTTAGAGCATACGTTAAAGAATGTGTGCTGTAAAACATGCATGTACATGGTTGGAGGTGGGGCAGCTGCTGGAGCAACTGCTGGAGTAATGGCGAGTGAGGCGATGCAACCAGGTGCCGCCGGGAAAATGCGGGGAGATGATGGGGCTGCTGCAGGAAGTGACAGGACTAAAGGCTCGGCCATAATTCCCCCGGTCGCCGTAAATTGGACAAAATGGCATCGGTTTGGCGGCGGCCTGGTATTTGCCGTGTTCGGGGAATTTTTTGGGCAGAGCTTCGAGGTTTTAATCGGACGGCGGTCGGCAGATCATCGGCCGGTCTCGGCAATCGCCAGGTTATCGCCCGAGCGCCGCAAGGATGCCGGAAAATTTAAATGAATCGTACGATGTCCGGACGGCGATCTGGTGGGCATCGGCCGGGCACCGGCCGGACTCAGCGAGATGACTGTTGCGCACCGACTGGAAAATGGCATATAAATAATAAATAAATCCCACAGTCTTTCATTCGCAGATAGGAACAAATTGATTCCCAAATTCTTTGAGGAGTACAGCTCCCTTCACCATGTAATCATTGTGGGTCAGGTCATAGAAGAACTGGTTGTCTTAAAGAACCTGAGCAATTGCTTCAGCTTGCTCGGCCGTTATCTGTGGCTGCGATACTTCTTCCTTCTCCCGATTGTGTTGTTCCACAGGCTGAGCAGCTCCTGGAGGGACGCATCTGGCCATGAAACGACTTTCCTTCTCAGCATCTTGGAAATGAGAAGCTTAAGATGCAGGATGGGACCTACCTACCCACGTAACCCCGAAAAGCGCTGGTCGGAATCATTCGGTCTCCGGACGGACACCTGACGGGCACCGTCCGGCGGGGATCGGACGGTCGCCGGCTGATTTAAATGTCGCATAGCCACACCTTGATTGTTCATGGCACATGTACAATGACCCCGATTTTGGGCGAGCACCGGGCGATCTCCGTGCGATCATGGTCCGATCTCGATTCCTTCCCGGGCCCGACGTCGGGTAAAACTTTAAGTGAGACTTAAAATTTGTCCGGCCGCCGCCCGACGCTTCAAAATGCCCCGATGCCCGTACGATCATCGGCCGGCCGCCAGCCCGATAAGGGGAAAAATATATCGGCCGATCATCGGACGGCGGCCGGATTGGATTTGTGACCGAGGTATAAGGCGGAGCCATTTGTCTACAAGGGTGTCAGTATGGGATTGAATGCTGCTGCGATGCATTAGTAGGAAAGTTTGCTCTACTTGGATTCAAACCATGTTGACCCTTTACTCTTATAGAGAATAACAGCAAAAGCTCGCCAAAACCTGTCTTCCTACGCCTCACCAGATAAACGTTTCCACCTACGCCACTGACCTGCTATTCGATTAAACCTGTTATCATCATAATCTCTTTTCATCGACATTTCGGTGATAGGTTTTAAGTTTCTCATAATGTTTTGATGAAAAACTTAAGTTTACCCCACCCACTTATTTTCCGTTGAAGCATCGTCGTTTTGCACATCAAAAACGATATTTATCGCTTCCCGAGTGCATTTCAATATCGTACAAGCATAGAAAACACAAGCAATAAGTCAAAAAATCCCAGGAACTCGATAAAACTTTATTCAGCGACATAATCTATACCACAACGCGACATTTAACATCGATTGTTCGAATGGGTTGACAGTTCGTATGTCTACACCGGTTATAAAATAGTGCGGTATAAATCGCCGACTTGTTTTTGCGGTACATGAAAAAGGGATAAAACAAAATCGGTTAATACGGTACACAGGCAACACAGATTTCGTGGTTGAATTAGTCTCTATTGCCTGAGATAGCGTGTCACATGATCACGTTACCAGATATCAAAACGTTTATCAGGCACTCTGTTATTAGATCACTAGGGGCAACAGTGGCAGGATAAAATGCTTATTTAGACGTTTTTAAAATAAGGTTTATGGTGAATACGGAGATAAGCTAGGGGTATGGGAAACACCAATGTTGAAGGGTAAACGATTTTGAAATAATGGAGCATTTGCAAATCATGAGCAAATGCTCCATTTCCCAAAACGGTTACGGATGCTTCAAATGGCGTATACATGGAGTAAATGGTTAGGTGAACTTTCTCCGTATATTGCTGACGCATGTATTGCATGGCAAAATTTTGACAAAATAATCGGGGGAAATACTTCTAGTGCATTGATCAATTTCTGATTTGTTTGTTTCTGTACAAGTAGTAAATGGTCAAATAGCAAGTTCTGTACAAGTGTTTACATAATGATACGTGTCTATTTTGCAACTAGAGTCTGCGGATGGTAGTCTCTGCCTTAAAGTATTTCTGAAATATGCCTTAAAGTAATAATCTGTAAACAATTATTATTTCTTAAATGTGTATTATGTTTCACAATTGTGTGCCGACCTTTGTTTGCATGATAGAACGAACAAATCATATAATATTTATTTCTTCAGCCTGTTGTCTATATCGAAGTGAGCGTTATACCATCACCAACAGTTTCGTCTGCTGGAATTCAAGTCTGCTTGATTTTATAACCTTTTATACCTCTGTTGAAATTTAAAGAAATTGTTGCCCGAGTGTCAAACAACTTGGATCTTGATCAGACTCCAATTTACTCGAAAACTCTTGTCTGCTTAAATTTATAACCTTATTCACTTCTTTTGAAATTTGAAGAAGCTGTTACCCGGGTGTCAAACAATTTTGATTCGTATCAGACGCAGAGTTACTCACGTCTGATCCGGGTCTAAGCTGGTTTACGATATTTCTATGGTCGTGATTGACAGAATAAGGGTTGGCGCGCGAAGTATAATGTGGTCTACGTCAACATTTGTTTATAACATCATGATGCATGTTTCTTTTTGGGTTAACTTTGCTACTCACTGATTTTATGATTTGCACCGGCTTCATATATTAACTTGAATTATACTGTTATACGTATGTCATCAAGTGTGGACATTGTGACCACCAACATCTGTAATTAGAAATAATTCAGGGAGAGAAGCTATTTAAGAATGTAGAGTACATGTATTTTGTTTTAATCCTTACTTGATGTATGGCTTCTAGAGCCTCTGTAACTGATGGCTATTGAAAACATTGTATGAAATGGAGAGTTTGCTTCATTTCCTACAATATTTCAAAGGAAATTCAAACTCGGCATTTTTCTTTTGCCTAGATTTTTATATGTTTCATCAGATTCTTTCCTTGTTGATAAGTCTAAAACTAGATTATGGAGAAAAGGCTTAAACTAGGCTAACAAATTGCTATCTGCAACGATTTAAAGAAATCGCCGACCATATTTTCATTTCCTGCAGCCTCAAAGACAAAACATGTGTGTTTCACCCAGGTTTTTATTCAGAGTAACGGAATAAATAGACTGTTATGATACCCGGTCCGAGAAAACGAGGTTCGACTGTGCATGTATCGTGCATTTCATCTTGCAGTGTCTGAACATAACCCGTCTTGCAGTGTCTGATAATAAACCATCTTGCAGTGTCTGATAATAAACCATCTTGCAGTGTCTGATAATAAACCATCATGCAGTGTCTGATAATAACCCGTCTTGCAGTGTCTGATAATAAACCATCTTGCAGTGTCTGATAATAAACCATCATGCAGTGTCTGATAATAACCCGTCTTGCAGTGTCTGATAATAAACCATCTTGCAGTGTCTGATAATAAACCATCATGCAGTGTCTGATAATAACCCGTC
>JAULCE010074880.1:0-13030 GCA_032359355.1 Macoma nasuta | reverse complement strand
CAGACGCCGAGTAACTCGGCGTCTGATCTGGCTCCAAGCTGTTTGACACTCAAACAATAGGTTCATCAAATTTCAAGACAATCGGACGATATTTAAAAATGAAGCGGGCGACTTTTTCAGCACACGACAATTTTCGCAGCAGGCAAAGGGTTAAGTATCTGTTTTCAGAAGCTAACAGGAAGTGCAAGTTTGTTGCATTCAAAGATGGAAAACGTCCAAAGAACTCAAAGTACCCGTTAAATGTTAGAGTGCGTATCGTATTTCTTCCTTTTAATGCATGTCACATAAATCATCCTGGGTGCCGATAGAGCTTTGATGCTGCATAAAGATTAGTATGGCCTGTAAAGAAATAATAATCATGTTTGAAGCTTTCAACCATTTGTGCAGGAAATCGTTTCTTTATGTGTTTTGTTATTTCGCTTAGCGACAAATGGTTCGCTTTAACTTGAATAGATGTTTTAATACTGCCTTACATTGAAATTCATTCAATGTCGAGACAAGCCATAGTTTAATTCAATAGTCCATTGATTGATTACAATCAATTTGTTTACGAGATTTGAACCCTTATCATGCTAAGAACAAAACTCTTATCTGCAGCATTTTTGAAACGGTGTCCGATTTGCTTCAAATTTGGTGAAACTAGTGTATGGATGTCGAACAGCTTGGATCCGTTTCAGACACCGATTTACTCGGATCCAAGCAGTTTGCAAATGGTAACCAGCGTGACCTTAGGGTTAAATGTCATTTTTATTTTGTCGAGAAAATAAATGAGTTAAAGTGCAATAGGCGCCAATGCCGCATACAATTGTCATTGCAAATAGTACAGTCCTAGACCAGACACTGCATTGTACTTAGAAGGATTCGGCTGATCATGAACCTTACTGCGTGCAACACAAGTTAGTCACGTGGTTCATGTAGAGGAATGGGAAAAGCCAAAGATATTATTTTTGGCGCAAAACAATAGCAAGGTAATTATAGCAGTATTAAAGTGCATAGTCTTACTATATTTTCAATCATATATTTCTTTCGAATTTGGAGCATATTCGTTAAGATTAATTGAGATAGTTAAAAAATGTTCAGTCGCCACCTTAGTGCAAAAACGTGTAACTCCTTTTGAATCTGCATGTATTTATCATATGTACATAACACAATCTTACTAATACTAAAGCTTTAAAAATTATTGCATCGTTCATTGTTCTTTATTAAAAATACACGTTTCACAAGATGTAGCTCCAAGACGGAATCTTCCATTTGAATACAAACCTACGCGTCGTTGATTCAGATGCGTGTAATAAAATACGCATTTGACCAACCTAGTAGTTATAAATCTGATTACCGAATTGTGGAACATCAGTTTATCAGTACGAATACGTTAAATCGATACATTTTTTCTGAATTTTATTTCATAACCTATATTTACTCAGTTTGCTTTTGGTGATGTATCAAACAGAAACTTAACAACGCTTACCTAACTTGTGAGACATTTTGACTTATCTACTTAGAATGACATTTCCAATTAACGCTTTGAGTCCTTTAAATTTGCATGTATGCCCATGATATAAGAAACGATATCGAAGGGTAAAAAATTCTATTATTGACCAAAATCTAAGTATTCGTGACAAAGTCAGAATACTCAATATGAACGCCGCTGGTGAAATTGTCGTCATCCACTCCAAATTATGTATCAGATGACCAATATATTTAACCTATCACACGATTGAAGTTCACACTATTTGAAGCGGCCAAACCCGTTACCCCAGCAGATATTCCTTTTGACGCTTCTGTCGGGACTGTACACAATATTGCATTTGCTCACTATGCTTTCTTTTCCACAATGCTTTCAAAACCATTAGAAAATTGTGTTTTCTTTTCTTCAAGATGATATCCCTATGTAGTGTCTTTCATTGTTATATCAAAATTCGCAGTACGGTGCTTATGTGAATATCGTTTGATTTGATCTCATAACCTATATTTAACCCCTTAACTGCCAGGCGGGTTGTGCACATGCGCAATATTTGTTCTTCTCCAGCTTTAGACTTAACACACACCCTCGACCGTTGG
This sequence comes from Macoma nasuta, assembly GCA_032359355.1. Classification (NCBI taxonomy): domain Eukaryota; kingdom Metazoa; phylum Mollusca; class Bivalvia; order Cardiida; family Tellinidae; genus Macoma; species Macoma nasuta. The sequence continues at coordinate 10,969 of JAULCE010074880.1, read as the reverse complement.
AAACAACACTGACTGAGTATCAAATAGCTTGGATCTAAATGAGACACCAAGTTTCTCGGCGTCTCATTCGAATCCAAGCTGTTTGCATATGTTACCACACTCTGGTTAGGGCAGTGAACGGGTTTACTACTTAATAATCGTTAGAAAAAAGCATATTTTATAATGTCGATTTACGAAAACGTATATTTATCTGCAGAAATTATATTTTATTCTGGTTCAAATAATTATCATTGTTCCAAGGGCTTATAACAACTTCACGCAACAGCAATGCACTGAGTGCCTAATACAACATTCTTATACCTTTTCTCTCCTTGCTTTCCAAAAGGATATACAAGGATGAAAACCAGGATCAGACGACGAATCACTCGGCGTCTGATCCGGATCAAAACTGTTTTGCATCTCAGAAACAGTTTCACCATATTATACAAAGCTAGCCTGACGCGGTTTAAAAAAAACAGACAAGAACTTTAGCAGACGCAATATTGGGCGGCAGGATAATAGTTAATTTTATTTAGATAAGGTGGCGATGTTGTGAGTTTTATTCATTGTACAATAGTTACAACGTTCAGATCAATATTTTATCATCTAACACATTAATAACCCAAGCAAATAACTTGGAGTCAAATCAGCCGCCGAGTAATTCGGAGTCAATATGGCTTCAAAATATTGAGTTATTGTATATATTATTGCATTTATGGCAACATATTGTGTCATAGTATTTGTATATTCTGCTCGATTTTACCGTTTTAATGTTTCCCTACTTAACTTGACAGAACGACTAACTATTACATCCAAACATGGTGCTGGAAGTAAATACAAACAACTAGTCAGGATACATTCATTCTAATATATCTTCAAGGCTAGCCTTTATCTGTAACAGAAATACGATTCATCTTGTATCTGGTTGTTGAGGGACAAAATAAACGTTCTTAGACCTAAAAATATTACAAAAATCCATGCAATGATTTTTCGTACCGAGCGGAATACTACAATCGTGATATGGCAAACGCATATGCTTTGTTCCCAATATAGTCCTTATTCATTCAAGTGCAATGCCTTTATATAATAAGGTGGTAGGGGAGATTTATTCATGGAACACATGGCCAGGATTAAAAGGTGACATTAATTTCTTTCTTCAAAATCAATTCAAGTTTGGCAGTTTTTTCCCGAAAATTGATTAGTTTCATTTAAGCGACGTATAAATTTGCAAAACTATTTTCAAACATCTAAATATAATAATCTTAAGTTGACCTCATATTTCTTTTTATAACTGGTTTTATTTAGAATTGATGGTTTCTGTTTCATTTTAGCTTGAAATAGGCATTTGTGTTATTTTTGTACTCTTTTTACCGAAGTCTGTCATTTATTTAAAAAAAACAACTGATACAGTTGGTAGGTTTCATATTGTTGTGCACCACAATTCATTGCAAACACGGAGAACAAAAAGTAAAACAAACAACGAACAAATCATATTTTTTAGTGGAAATTATATTTTGTCGAATTATATCAGAGTGTTGGATCTAAACTGTATTAGACTGTCACTTGTCATAACATGTAAACAGGGTTATATACTTGTTTTATCAGGGTTGTACATGTACTTAAGTTTACGTTTTTTGGCAGTGGTGGTATGACTTGTTTATTTCATTTGACACAATTTTGCCTTTTTTATTTTGTATTTTTTATGTATTTTGGCGCCTTATCCCTTTTTACCGTAGATATGCCTCTAAAATGCCTCCGTAGCAGATGACTTCTGAAAAAATTGTGGGAAATAAGATACGTGCTCGTTGCATGCAATGATTTTATTTCCTTCAATGTTTTCAATACAATTCAGAAATTGCATTTTCCTTTCGCCTAGCAGATTCTTTCCCAGCGGACAAGCTTAACATTGCTAGATACGACACATGAACTGTGTCAAAATTTAAGTATTCGAATTTCTCGTCTGGTTGCACACACTCTCGATAAAGTTCAACAGCTGCATTTCGATTTTCGAGATATTTTTGATATTCTCACACAGATATTGATAGTTTTCAGTACTATAGTTGGATACTACACTAGGACAGCGTTAGAAAGGTTGAATTGGCACTTCAAGTTTTTGACGATTTCAGATGACAATTGTGTTAGTTATTCAAGAAGTTTCCACGACATATACAGTTTTCCTTCTGTAATCACCATAGATCGCCATGATGAAAATATTTATATCGAGTTTGATTATTTATTTCCAGGGTTCTTGTTTACAAATATAAATGTCATCTGTTTATAATACGGTAGAACTCATTGTTACACGGACCGCTTTATAACGCCTCTGTAGCAGATGACTACTGCTTCTAATGTGGGAAATGGGGCATTTTCTCGTAATGAACAGTTGCTACATATCTACCTCCAATGTTTTCAAAGCAATTACGTAAATAGCGTTTTCATTTGGCCTATATATTTCATCCTATTTATCGTATTATTTCATAGATGATAGTTATAACATTGGTTAAAGGATAATATTCGAACAACTCGTTTGCATGCAACAACTCTCCATCAAGCTCAAAAGCTTTATTAAGATGATCAAAGGGAACGTTTTAGATGATCTGATGATGTAACATGACAACAATATATCAATTAGTTTCCGTACGATAGTGGCAGGTGTTCGTGTTTGTTATTCATGAAGTATCAACACGTGTGAACAGTTTTCTTTTATTAATTACCAACAAGTCGCCACGTAGTGTTGTTGAAGACTACATTAGGTTAGCGTTAAAAAGGTTGAAATCTTTGATGAATTGGCACTTCAGGTTGTTGACAGTTTCAGATGACAATTGTGATATTCAAGAACTTTACACTAATGTAGACAGGTGTCCTTCTATAATAACCAACAGGTCGCTCTGGTTTAAAGTACATTTATAGCATACATGACGTCTCCAGCATGATGTACCTTCATTATTTATTCTCAATATACAACAAGTTATGTGCCAATGCCACCGAATGTCATCATGAATAGCATTAAAATGACCGCATTTGTAGCATATATATACATAAAATCATAAATTCGTAGTAATGGTATATTACAAATATAAAACTCGTTGTCAGAAAGTGTACAAAACTCAGCAAAGCTTCGGTTTGTACAGTTTTTGACAACTCGTTTTATATCTCCAATATACCATAACCACTCATGCGAGATCCTCTATGTCTATGGAGTTTGATTATTTATTTTCAACATGCAACAGCAATTTAACAAAGCTCAGAAGCTTCATTTCGATTTTCAAAAGAAAAGTTATAGATAACCTGATAATAGTTAATTTCAGTGACAGGCGACACTTTTAATGTTTTGCTGAAAAACGATTAAATGAACATTGCATGTGCTTGACAGTAACTGTTCCAGATGACGATCGTGTTTGTATTTCCTGCAGTATAAACAAATGTGGACAGTTTTCATTCATCATTTACCAACAATTAGCCACAATAAAAACGGCATTCAAAACGATATTAGATGTATAATGCAAAGGTTCTTGTCACACTTTTATAAAGCTTCCGTTGATATTACTCTTTACAACCCGGAAATACCTTTTGACTATAAAACGTTGTAGGAAAAGGATGCTTTGCTTATATCAAGCAAGTGCCACATTTCCATTAAAGTTTTTGAAGCAATTTCGAAATGAAATACTTCGTTTTTCTAAATAGTCATTGTTTTCCCCAACAGATAAACCAAAAATAGCTTATGATGTAATGGTTAGAGTATTATACGTAAAGTTCACCTCATAAAATATGATCTGGTGAAAAGGAAAACTAGATGGTGGTGAAGCTATATTAGGAAATGGAGCATTTGCTGCTTACGAACAAATGCTAAATCTACCTATTTTTCATATTTGCCAGAAACCAGAACATGCGTTCATATGGATGGACTTACCAATTAATTTCATTCACAAAAACTTCTTTTATTGCCTCTGTAGCTGATGGCTTTTAACAATATTGTGGGAAATTAATCATTTGCTCGTTACTACATTTCCTACAATAGTTTAAATACAATTAAAACTTTTTTTTCTGCCTATAGTTTTATACTTTTCATTAGTTTATTTCTGCTCGGATAAGTCTAAAGATAACTTGCGGAAGAAAGACCGAATTCGTTCTGGAACTACACCGACGGCTTCTGCTCGATGAACTTGCTAACAAGTAGGGTAATACTATTCAACTGTTACGCCAACTGTCTAAGCTGAGTGTGATGTTCTCGCATATACGCAACCTGTAACATGATTGTGGCCATTATTGAAAAGAAATGTACGGCGGGTGAACCGTTACAATATAATGGGCGAATGTCTGATGTTACTGGCAAGATATAAGGCTAATGGTGATTTCTAATGATATTAATTTTTTAAACCTTACACAAATCCCATTTACATATATGCATCTGTAGAAGCTTACTATCAAAATACTATTAAAACATATGTAATTGAAACATTTGCCTATTTTCAACGATTAAAATTGTTTAGTTCCATTTTCCTAATAATCACCATTTTAATTGCATATTTTTATTTCCCTTGAGTCTGAAATAGCTTCACAATGGAATGGGTTCAACAGGCAATTGACTACGGCGCAATAACTAGACGATCTAGAATACAGTAATTGGAAACATTTTAGTGCAAACAACACTCCCGGGATGTAAACCTGAATCGACGGGGTAATTACACCTATCAACACTAAGTAGCTCTTATACAGCACATTATTATCTCAAATTATTCTAAAAATATTGTTTCATTCCTGATTTTGGCAGAAATGAAATATATGTGTCAAATAATTTGGATCTCAGATCAGGTCACACATATGGGGACTGATCCGAATCCAAATTGGTTGAAACAGTAATGAAATGACACAACATACGGTCTATAGTATTGCAAGTGTTAAGTTATTGATAACAAACGTCCTACGTCTGTAGGCTTTACTTTTGGGTCTCATTATGCAATTAGTAAAGCCTACAGACAAACTCATATTATCTCGAACCTGACAGTGCTTGACGAATACAATAAAAGTGGCTCTTATGTCATTGTTAAACATGACCAAAGATGGTGTTTTTACTTTAGTGTTAACTCTTTACTCCACAGGCGAGTTTTAGACGCATTCGCAAACAGAGTTTATGATGAAGCAAACAAGTACCTAGAAGAATAAAAAAGCAATTTCAAATGGCTTTGAAAACATTGTGGAAAATTGAGCATTTGATTTCAATATTCATCTGTTAAAGAGACGCTTAAAAGCGTTTTTCTGGGAGAAAGGGGTTCATCCTCCTTAAAGCGATTCTGTACATTGACTTCAATAAAACTAAACAAATGTCATTTTTCTCTTGCCTAGATTTACGTTATTTTCAACAGATTCTTTCTTTGTGGTTTATTTTTTCTTATTTCCGCCTTAATTTGAACCAGTGTGATTGTAATGTCGGTGTAGAAGTAGCACTTTGCTGTTTTAGCGACTTGTACATTACATTCTTACTACAATTTAGCTTAATCATCAATGTGCTCCCACAAGGTTAGCTTTTAGATGTGGATCTTGTAGGGCGTATTTGGCATATCTTGCATGATCTATTTTCTACTTATACTATGATTTCTAGCGAGTAAATAACATTTTATTTAGATAAGGTACGCTGTCTTTATGAGATACAAGACACATGGAATCTTATATTTTTATTTGAATAATAGCCGGTGTATTGACGAATTTGTACTCCTACAAATGTTGCACTCCCAGGCCATATCATACGGCTAACGGGGTATTTTGAACGACTATCTACTCCCCTGGCACAAGTTCCATAATGATATGACTCCCCTCGCGTATAATATGTTCGTCCATAGCAAAATGACTCCTCTTAATAATTTTACTCATGACAACTTTGTTTCAAGGCTGAACGGGAATTAAATTATCGGTTGGTTGTCGATTTGTCGGTTGATTGGTCGGTTGGTTGTTTGGTCCGTAAAACACTTTTTTTTCTACAGTTTTAAAGGGATATCAATGAAACTTCATACACATGGTAATTACCAGGTGTACTTGTTTAAGACGTACTTTTTGTTCTGGTCAGATTTGTCTTTGCGGAGTTATGACCCTTAGAGATGGCCACAATGTGCAAATAGATTTGTTGAACAAACTTTTTCTACAGTGTTAAGGGGATGTACACATGGTCGCTATCAAGTGTACTTGTGTAAGACGTACTTATTAAGTGTTTTTGTGCAAGATGAATGTGTTGCCTTGGTCGAATTTGTAATTTTGGTATGACCCTTGGACTTAACATTTTCAGCATAATTGCTGAGATGTGAAGCTACTATTTATGGATAAGGCTTAATTTCATATAAACGCGGGTCCGGGGTCTTAATATTATTGAGATATGAAGGACCAGAATTTGATTTTGGACTCTATTTACTGAAACAATCATAGCATGCCGTTTTATTACTTTATTCCCTATATAAATTATATACGCTGTTATGTGCTGTTTTAAAGGAAAACAGTCGTTTCACTTGAAAGTGAACTGCTACATATGTAACAGTACGAACTGTTGCCTGATATGTCAATTGCTCGCGATGACGTCATTTGAATCATATATCCCCGGTCTTTAATCTACTTTTCGGACCCGTTGCCTTTTTCAAGTACAACAAAAGCAAATACAAAGAACTGCATTTATTGGCTGATTTCAATGACGTCAATTTGGAAATCAACGTTTTTTTGGTGTTGGTATGTTTTGGTGACGTCATTGAGTAACGCGCATGTTGTTGAACGTCAAATGACGTCATTTGACTTCGCTCGTCTTTTTCTTTGCAACCTTGATGCCGTTTTGTCATCAGTTTTATATTCAAATTCACCCATGCGACACTAGACACCACTGCCTGCTGTACACATATTTTTGAATGAACTTAACCGCAGGATGCAAATTGATGGCGCGAAAAGTCGCTATTACACTTCATTCTTACACTTAAATCTTTACACTGTGACTGAATTAAATGGTTCAGGTAATAAAACAGTTATTACATGGCTATTTGTGTAGCAGTCAAGGCTGTTGTCCCGAGGCGGAGGGGAAGACTGCTGGACTGCTGCCCGTGTCATCCCCGACACCAAGGTATACTGGTCTATTTACTGGCATAGAACAGGAATAACAGTTAAACCTGTCTTTGATCTTGTGTTCGTCATGTATGAAATAGGACAAAATACATCATAGGTGGAAAGTCCCACTCAAGCTTCCTGCATAACGATTATCCTGCTTTAACATTCTTAGCCCCAATATTTAGAGTTCGGCATAAAATGCGGTGTCCGATCTGGCTCAAATTTGATCGTCGAGCAAAGTTTGAGTCCTGGTTTCGCCCTGTGTTCTAAGTATTTCACATTTTAGTAAGTTGCAGAGATAGATGCTTTGGGATTAAGTCATATTATACTAATCCCAAGAGGCCTATCCCACAAACAGGTTAACGTCATAGTGTGTGCCTAAGTCCGAGACTCAAAAAACCCGGAAGTCGTTGTCTGAATGGTATCAAATTTAGCCAGGGTACACAAACTTCGTACTTCACGAATCTAGTTCTTTGAGGTCCTTAAGTATTTATATACCTATAATGATAATAGAAAATTTGGAGGGTTTGGGTCCCTGCCTGCAAACAACCTAAGTTCGTGTTTTGGGAAGACCGAGCGAGTGGGTTTTAGTTATGGGTTATATATAGTTTATCCAGATTCGAGTTTATTTTAGATATTGACAATTTAGGTACTTTTTGTCCTTACATTTATATAAAAATATTGCTCTGAATTACGTTATACTTATTTTATGAAAACTATCACCAAAACAGATTAAATAGAAAAAAGAGTATTTAAGTCCGAGCTTAAGAAGACATCGAGTACAGTGTTGGATATGTTTCAAATTTAGCAAGGGCATATACATAGAATGCCTTCAGGTATTTATGTACCTATTTTAAAACTAAAAAACTTGGGGTTTATGGTCCCTCTTTGAAAAATACCAAAGTTAGAGTCCTGGTGGTACCAGGAAGGTGTATTTAAGTGTATTAGTTTCGAGTATGTTGTACAACTCGATATTCTAGATAGTTTTTGTTATATTTATATCGAAACTCATTCCATGAGGCCCTTTATAGTTAGGGTTAAATACTAATTTCTAGTTCTGGTGTAACCGGGTCAGTGCGTTCTAAGTGTCACAGTTTCGAGTTTGTTGTAGGGCTGTGTGTTCTAGACCTATTTTAATATTTCACATGTATCGGAAGACTGTAACGTTGGATCGTTAGAGGTAAACGAATACTTGAACCTGTTCGCCGTCTCGAAAAGGCTTATCTGACAACCCTTCCTATGATCAATTCAAAAGGCAAAAGCAAATATTATGAACTTGCGGAAGCGGGGTGAGTTACAGGTAAAAGAACTATCTGGAAAAGAGATATCAAGCCGTTATATTGACTATTTTATGAAGTACCGACACCAATACGTGTCAACTAATATTCTTGCACACCGGAACACTACATGCTAAATGTGAGCCTTTGCTATCGTTTGCGCGAGTCCTAGAACGTTAACAAGTTCAAACACATCATTTATGCAATTATAAAGAATAACACAATTTAAGTTCGAATTAGCACATTATCATTTGTATAATAAATAATTTTGTAATTTACACTTCGTGTTAGAATGGTCACTATTTCTCATGAATTGTGGCTTCTATGATGTTAAAATTTCAAATAAAGCAATCTTTGTTAAATCAATGAGGATAACCAAGGGCTTACTGGTCAGATTTGCCACATTATCAATATTGACTAAGACTTTACAGCCATATACAATTCTAGTAAGTATCATGCAAAATTATAAAAACATGTACTTTCTAAGAGTGCTTCAAGAACATTGTTTATGAACTACGACGGACCAACGACATAGTGCGATTACAAACGCTCACCTTCAAAACTTTAAGGCTCAGGCGAGTTGAAACTATCAGTTGGCATAATATAGGCTTTATACTGTTAAATTCCAGCAACTGATAGTTGTCAAACATTCGTTTTTGCAAATAATTGTGTCGCTATAGTGGCTTAATATTCCATTTCAATGTCATTCTAAAACGTTAACAAACCGATGTTTAGCAGATCAAACGCGGTCGGAGATTGCGCCTTCTCTGGCTCCAAACTGTTTTTTTTCAAAGATCACCACTGGTAAGAAATGCTGTTTTCTTACTGTATCAGAGAATCCGATATTTTTCCGTTGAGTTTTATTAAGATGGCAAAAACACTTGTCTTCGCAAAAAGGGAGGCCTGAATAGAGTTCTCTGATTGGCCGAATCTATCCACTTATTGAAAACGTCTGTTTAAATGGAATTATATAAACATATTTGTTTCATTAAGAAGTATACACATATGAACGAGGTGTATGTAAAACAACAATGTGATGTAACTGCATCTGTGTTTTTTACTAGTAGAAGATGTTTATTTGTATACAGATAATACATATTCTGGAGAATAAGTACTCCCCAGGAGAGTACATACCATATGACAGGACGCCATTTTCTACAGTAGGGGAGTCCATAAAATATTTCGAATAAATTTTATACAGAATATCGTCTAGGGAGAACAAAGCCAATGGGAGTTCAAATTCGTTATTACACCGACTTGTCAGTTGCTATTGATAACATGCATATACATCTCCTGCCTTATCAATAGTGATTATGTAAGTTAATTCTTTACAAAGTATTCAACTCCGTGACGTAGAGGATACTAGTATTTTACAGTATAAAATTGAAGCAATTGAGCTTCCCACTCAATGCAATTCAATCTGACACTCTTACATACAATTATTGTATGTCTTACATGCCTTTTCTTAAACCTTTTTGAAATATTTGCGATATATAAAATCACGCTCAAGCAAATTGTGACGATTGCCACATAACTTCAATCTATCCCAAGTTTACGCCACTTTTTTTATGGTGAAATCGGATAAAGGTTTAAATTACTTTGATCAAAAAAGGATAAAATACATTTTGTATGTACCACATTGTCTTCACATTTGTCATGCTATAATGATCATATTTTTTATAGTAAGTTATAGTCTTTCAAGAAATCGGTGGTCGGACTTAATTTTCATGATCGGGTTTTCTTTATAAATGATTGCTTACTATTTTTCAGAACTAAACCTGAAAGAATAGTACCCTCTAACCCATACTGTGTTAGTGTTGCTGCAGATATTGATACGTCGATAATTCGCCAATTTTAATAGTTTTAATCGATTTTGATACCAATCTTGATTAATCCCCAATGAAGAGAAACAGTGTTAGTCGAATCAGGTGCATCCTCAGTAGGCGGTGTATTATCTTGACCCCAGTTTTTCTTGTAGATGTTGTATTTATTTTTTAGTAATGAAACTTAATTCAACCGTTCGTACACTTAAAACCAAAAATCGTACAAAGTATTCATTGCACATAAAAAAACAAAAATGTCTTAATGTGATCATTGACAATACAGTTGATATTCATTTAAGTGTCAAACGACTGCCGTGAAATCAAGTCAGATGGAATTTTGATGTGGAACATACGAAATGGCACAGGATATGTCAACGTCGAGAAAGGATTGGTCTCCTCCGGAACTGTCATTAACTTTGAGTGCCAAATTAACTACTACCTGATGGGAAAACACAACATTTTATGTCTTTCTAGTGGTAGCTACAATGACAACATCCCGGAATGTATTGGTAGGCTACTTGTTTTCTATAAGCATAGACCAATCACAAAGTCGCATGAGACTTTTTGTCAGCCTAGTTGCACACATGCAGGAAATGCTGGGAAACGCCAACGCATATTTTCTTTTACTTTTCAGCGTGTCAAGCTTATAATCAACAGTAATAATCGATGAAGTGTCACTCCTTTTGAAAAAGACTGTAGATGCCAGTGTCTCGAATTGCACGTCTGCCTTTGATTGAAATTAATGTGTCGGACACAAATGATCTTGGCGTACGGCGTAAACATGTATCATAATGTTCTAGTCTACATTTAATTCTG
>JAULCE010074769.1:0-13030 GCA_032359355.1 Macoma nasuta | reverse complement strand
ATTTTGACTTTGGAGCTTTTAGAAAATGCACCGAAACCCGATTTGTCTGCCTGTTAAGATTAGGTTACATGCTACAAATTTAGGCACCTGTTACATGCAATTTCATCATTGGCTAGCGTCAGTTTGAATATACTGTCTTTCTAATGCTTTGAAATTAACCCTTAGCCTGCTGTTCGCGACTACTATGATAATTGAAACAGCTTGGACCCAGATCAGACGCCGAGTAATCAGACGCCGAGTTACTCGGCGTCTGATCTGGACCCAAGCTGTTTGACACTCAGAAAATGGGTTCAACAAATTTCAAAAAAATCGGACGATATCTAAAAAATGAAGCAGACGACATTTTCAGCAGACGAAAAATTTCGCAGCAGGCGAAGGGTTAACATTCATGTGTGAGGGTTTATAAATGTATCACGACTGAGGTACCACGAACCTTAACGGAATAAAAAAGAAGGATCAACAAGTAAACGTAGGGCTTTCTAAATATTCTATCACGGGACCACACTGTGTTGCAATATGTTGAGTACCTGACCTGGCTTTCACTAAACATCTCGAACTGAGACCGTGCTCAAACTCAAAATATCAACGTTTGAACACTCATACAATTTCATTGCTAGATATATCTATTGCATTAACATTTTGACTGCCAGTGAAATATTCCATGTTTCACTGGCAGTCGAAATTTCATTGCAGTGGCAATAAAAATGAGGTTGATATCTGAATTTGATTTTTGAGTTTGAGCATGATCTCAGTTCGAGATGTTTAATTCAAGCCGGTACTGATCAGATACCACCTTCTTTCGTCTGATCCGGGATTGTACTATTTGAGATGACTCTGTTAGACAACTACGACGTTGAAAGAGGTTTATATCATCAATGATGTCGCCAGTATGATATAGCATCATTATGTGTTGTCGATAAATAACTAGTGTTATCACGCTGCAACGAAAAATCCTTTAATATGATTGATCAATGAGCCTTGTTTATAAAGTCATATTCCCTGTGAGCAGCAGTGTATAATGCATATGATGCATATGACTATTCCTCGTGGGGAGCCTCGTGTCAAACAAAATAACCGACATGTCGCTTCAGCGCCGCGGTTTTGATATTTTACACAAGTCCGCTGCTAAAACAGTATGCCAAGCTCGCGTTAACGAATACGAATACTTTATTTCGACATAAACTATACAGTTTCTAGTCGTAACAAATTACAGTACATATATAACTTTCACGTGAACAACGCAAAAAGAAACATGAGTTTATTCATTATAAACCCGTGTTAAACACAGACGTGTCTCAATCATTACCAAAAACAGCAACAGTACGCCGATGGCTCAAGGCTGCCCAAACCCCCTTAGGGAGCCAGGCCAGGGTTGAGTTACCCGTCGATATACTGGGATGCACGAAACGCAAGTCAGATTACTTTTCAAACAACACAACGATGGTTCAACACTGTTCTAACCCAACATGAAGCTAGTTCAATGTTGCGTGGACCATCGATATGTAAAAGGAACAAAATATAGGATAAAGGAGCTGAACCTTAACGAATGTTCGTTATTCGTATTCGTATTCGATTAAAGGATTATCAAGACATTGTTTAGATCTTTGCACACTGGTAGACAATTTAGTGGCTCATTGTTTAACATTCGTACAAAATTCGACCTAGACTGGTTGACTGTTCATGCTTGGCTATAGATAAAGGGTGTATCAAAAATGCAACATTTCTTCATTCTCGACAAACACCTAATTGCTGTCCATTAATTAGAGTCGTTTTAAAATACATTAGGAATGAATGTGTCACAACATAGGATTTGGTAAAGGAATTCAAAGATGATCGAACTCGTTTAAATGTACGCTCCCTTATCTAGAGCGACCTTTATAATGTTCAACATATATCGGACAGCTCAATACAAACACATTTCTAAGCTTTTCAGGAATAAAACAGCGCCTATATCTCTATCTCATTTTTTTATATGTGCTGTGTCATTTTTGATTTATGTATGCATATGTTTTAGGCATTTTAGCACAAAATAGATTACATTCTGTCAAGATAAGCTGATATATTATTAATCACCGTTACGCGGAAATTGGAATATAGACCTGCAAAAACGTGTTGAAATACATATTGAATAATTCCTTTAAAAATAACTTGAAATCTCGGAGGAAATGAAAACACGTTCCATTTTAATAATTTCATTGCAAATAAACTTCAGGGGAGTCTATCAGTGGCAAAACGTATTAATCAAACATTGAACATGGCAAACACAGCCATCTTATAAATTTTACTTCAGACAATGTTATGTGTTCAACATAAGGAATTGCAGACGGGACGTTGCTTGTCACACATATTTGATATTTGAATACCATCACTACAATGTGTGTAGCCAGTATAATGAAATGACGATTAGGAAAACATATATATCACATAAATTCTATTATCTTTGATTTGAGAACAAATCACGGAACAATGATCTCCAACGTGTGTGTTAACAAATACCAAATAGTATTCATACACGCGGCATTTGCATACACAGCATACACAAAATTGTTTAAGTGATAAAAAGAACCCATCACTCGTTTTCTTTGGAGATCAAGGTTTCTAAAATTCGTCTCGAAAAAGACATTTATCAACCTCGCCAAGAGGCTCGGTTAATAACTGTCCTCTTCTAGACTTATTTAAGAAATCTTGATCTCCAAAGAAAACTCATGATGGATCCTTTATATGTCACTATTGTAAACGTCATAATTTAGTAATATATATTTGCTGATGTATTTCGAATTACCTTTCTTACTTTAACCCTTTACCTCATGAGAACACCTTTTGACATATATGCAGCATATCAATTTGGAAGACACTGGGCGAATTGTGTTTTTGCATGTGAAGAACCAATACTATAGTTCAGTATGCTTCCGAAACTATTCAGATTTTCTGAACAACAACACTATTTGAATTAAATTAAATTCTGCAATAAGGCAGCATAAAGTTTGCGAAAATCAAATCAACAACACTGTTTCAACTCGACAATTTCAATAACAGTAATATGTATGTTATATCCGTCATTACACTCTTAACTTAACGTTCTCCATAGCCATGACGTTATGCCGTCCTTCCCGTCATGTTTACGGATGACGTTTCAGTTAACAAGTGTAGAATACCATTTAACAGATGAATATGGAGTTTTGTTGAAATAATGAAGCACTTTTATTTTACAAAAGCGTTATATTAGAGTAGTCTTTCTGATAAAAACTTGATATGTGAGGACTGATTGCAAAACATAGTATTGTAAGTTTATTTCCTCTAGATAATTACAGATTGTGGATGAGTCTTAACATGGCATATGGAATAGTTTGCTAAACTGGCATTGGTGTGAAGCAAAGTCTGTTCCTACTGCACCCACATATTTCAATAACCTTGTTCAGAGGAGGCGTGTGCTGCTGTAACTGTGCTATATGTATCCGGATAAATCGGAGCCAAACTTTACCAAGCATTGTTTGACTATTTCCTCCACAGAAGCGCATGGCATCGCCTCCGTAACTAATAGCTGTTGAACACATTTTAAGAATTTCAGCATTCGCTCGTAACGGACAAATGCTCCATATCCTACATTTATATCCATATAATTTAAAACTTTCATTTATATTCACCTAGATATTCATTTTGCTCTTTTCAGATCATTGTTTTTGGTATTAACCGAAAAGTAGTTTATCTAAGAAAGAGATCATATTATTTGATTTTTGTAATCGTTGGTGATCGTTGCAAATGATTTGTTTTGTAACAGGTCTAGCGAGACGCAGGAGTTTGGCCATAATTTTATTTACATCGATACCAGGACAAACGCATCTTGATTTAATCTAGATAGAATCGGTGAAATTGATCAAGACATTTTAAGTCAGTGCAGTCAAACCTTGTAAATTCAAAGTAATTTTGTAATTTTTAAATAACCAAGGTTCGAGTGCAAATCTTATTATATCACCCAAACAATTGCATCCTGCAAAAGTTGATTAGAATGGTTATATTTTCAAGCTGTTTTATAAGAGAGCGAAACCAGCCATGCTCTTGATCAATAAAGCATACTTATTGAGTCACTCAGTGTCAGATTACGTCTCTCATTGCATTGGTCATGTGTAACACACTTTATATAATTACGGCAGCAAAAGACAGTCGCGAGTGAGTAATCCATTACGTCACATGCTGTGTTAGACCCATTAACAGCGAAAGCGTTTGTTGACAGGGAGAACTAGTTTGTTAATTGTTAGTGTTTTTAAAAACATTTATGAAGTTCAACGTCGTCAAACAGATGAAATTGATATTTTTTATGACTTAATTCTTGTTTCGTAGATTTGAAATTGTGAAAATGTGTCCATTTAGTTAACCGCTTCACGGTTTATCCGACTGGTTGAACCTGGATACTCTAATTTATATTTTATTACTTTCGCTATGTCAGACAGCCAAGTCGTTGTTCTACGTGTCAGAAGATTATAAAGGGAGCTTGTTATACTGACTAGTTTCCAAGCTGGTTTAGGCCTTCTTAAACCGTTCAGTGCCCTACCCCGAGTTTCTCAGCGTCTCATTCGGATCCAAGCTCTTTGACTCTCGACCAACAGTTTTACTAAAGGTCGAGGATGTGTGTTATGGCTAAAACGGAAATAGATAAAATATAAGCGCATGTGCAAAACCTTTCTGGTAGTATGGGGTTAAACGTGATAAAATAGTATGGTACTTGAACGTAGATATAATTTATCTTCGACAACACCGCTGATGCTCTGGAACAATAACACACAGTATACCTCAATCCTGCCTGGAGTCAGAAAAAAAACAAGCAAACTCTTTAACGGTATAACGGTCATATGAAACGCGAATTACAATATAATACAGGATGAATCACATCTGCATTTTTAATACAACCCCGTCAATGTTGTTAAATTCGTGTCAATGTTGTGTATTACTTCAAATTGTATAATCTACAATCTAATGCCGTTGTGGTTTTTATGTATAATAGTCAATTATGTTGAGGTGAATACAGGAACAAGACTGATCTAGCGTTTTTAAAAATTGCATATAATTAAAAGTTTTTATGAATGTAATGGTAAATGGCTGTATATGGGTCTAAACTATAGAAAAGTGTGAAATTAGTCAAGCAGAAAAGAGTCAATAAAATTTAACAAATCGGTGACCCCAATGTTTCATTTAATATTTCAACAAGAATGTGCATGCATTGGTTTTTCAAACTACAAAGTATAAACAAAATCTATGATTTAGAAAATAATCACCCTTACTGCCGCAAATGCCTTCAAGTGACTAGTAGAATACAGCATTAAAACTCACAGAATTGTGAAAAACACTAACATGTTTGTTTGGAAAGATACGAAACTCGACACAGTCTGTTTAAGTATAGTTTTATTCAACTTTTTTAGCAATTTTTCAGTATGCTACCAACACTCGTGTAAAATCCTATATCTCTGAACTTAATATTTAGCATGAGCTGTTCCTTTATGGACTTTGGTTGATAATAGAGATTAACCTGTCAGAAATTCTCAAAAGAACACATTTAGGTGAAATATTTAACGTCATTAAAAATTCTCTTAGGTGCGTAAACATTCTGATTCGTCTTGCAATATGCAGGGAAATGTGCATGGAAAAGCCTTGGGAAAGAATAATAAAATATATTCTTGCGAAGGATTTGGAAGCCCTAGAGAGACACCTTTTAATCAATAATGTAACGGTATGTTTCATTAATCTTAATAATTTATTTTGAATTAACCTTTTCCTCAATAGAAATGCATATTAACGCCTCTGTTTTTTGATGACTCAAATTATTGTAGGATACAGAGTATATACGTACAAGTACTCCATTGTTATCAACTAGATCAATATATTTCAAAAATGACATTTTTTCCCTCGATGTTTTTTAACAGATTCTCTTCGTGTGGAAAAGTCTGACAATGTCTTATCTTGTTAGGAAAAGTGTCGAATACTCATAGTTTAAATATTAGCAAAAGAATTGCAAGACTAAAGAATACAACACAATACCGCCTTTGTTGCCTAAACATAGAAGAAATAGTGGATCTTGAAAATCTTGGTGGAACATTATGCATACATACATGTACTTGAACATTCATCTATATATATATACATGTAGGCAATAATTTTTAATTACTTACATATAATAGATTGAAGGTTGCGGGGAAGTTTGTGCATATGCAACACCAACACGTCTTTGTTATTAAAAAGTGACACTTACACATAGATCTTAAAATTAAACTTAAAATGTTTCTGACGTCTTAATTAGATTTAACCCTTTCCACTACACACTATTTTAAGACTGACTCACAAGGATAACAGCTGATGAAAAATATGACAGCCTATGCAAATAAAAAACATAGTTTCATTGCACTTTATTGTATTGAAAGCATTAAAGGAAAAATAGTATTTGTTCGTTAAGAGTAGATGCTCACTTTCATACCATGTATTTAAGCCTACGGTTACAGAGGTGTTAATACGCTGCTATGGGTGCTAGAGTTAACCAATCAGTTCTGAAATATAGACCATTAAGGAATAATGGACCTGTAAAGACTGATACATTACGATGAAAACTTAAAACAAGTTTTATTCAGACCCATTTAAGTTATGACATAAATAACGAGCCTATAAAACCCACAACTTATCGTTTGTACCCGTGCTACTTGTGTCAACTAGTTATTTTCAAAATGTCTAGAGAAGCATTTTATTAATTGTGATACCTTATCATTTTGAGTTGTTGCTTTTATTAAAGAAAAAGATTATTCATCTGAATTGTTAACCGTTTACCCCTTAATATAATAGTTGAGCTTAGACTCATTCAAAATGAAATAAATTGATAAAGAAGAAATAATATTTAAGACAAAATTAAACCACAATCTATAATTAGTGGACTTAGTGCAATATGGTTGTAACTTCTTCAAAAATGTGAAGGAGTTTTAACCATATTGCATTAAACCCACGAATTGCTCCAGTGGAAAATGAAGAATACCGGCGTTACAAGCAATTGCTTCATTTCCACTTATGTTTATGTTAGTCTGCTGTTACAGAATCGTCATAAGGCGTTGCAATACATACACGTTGAGTAAAGGATTCCCCCTTATTTAATTGATACGCTTTTTGACACCTCGGTTGCAGGTGATTTATACCACAATGTACGAAATGGAGCATAATCTTATTACAATTCGTTCAAAGTTAGTGTTTTTCGCTCGAATTCGTTACCCAGAGTCCGTATTCATAAATCCTAAGGAAAAAAACAAACTCAAGTAGAAATTTCAAATGCAGATTTCCAATTTATTATAAATTATACTTCAATTTAACTTTGCATGCTTGTGAAAAACGTGTTTTTGTCACAAGCATGCAAAGTTTCAGTTAAGTAGTGTTGGTAAAATAGAGAAATCTGCATTTGAAATTTTCACTTAAATTTAAGATTTACCCTGGGGTGAGTGTCGTTAGATAACTAGCTTACACCCTGAATATATAAACAGGACTTCTGATACACTTGTTTCTTTTTAACTAACTCGATCTGTTTTGACATTTCTCTACAAAACAATCTGTGGTGACCATGCATTAGAATCATCGTTGAAAACCTATTCAAATGAATTGTCAAAATATTGGGTGTGGTCGAGAAATATGGGCTAAACAAATAAATACCTATTGTCTACTAAAAAAGACTATTCCAAATAGTAACGACCAGATCAACGAGCTCTATACAGAGCCCACCGATCAAGGTCTGAAATGTTTGCTATAAATAAAGATACATAAACTGTAGAAAGAAACCAAGTATTTTGAAAAATCAGCGTGGTTACTTCGCAAATGAACTATGCCATTTAATTAATAGGACGATTCTACTATATATTTAAAGCACAAATTGGTCAAGCGTTCATGATACCCATCTTATCTGACACCCTGTACAAATCAATGCTTAGTTATCCTTCCCTTAATCCTTCACCTGCTGCGAAAAGTGTCGTCTGCTAAAAATGTCGTCTGCTTCTTTTTTAAATATCGTCCCATTTTCTTAAAACTTGGTGAACTTATTGTCTGAGTGTCAAACAGCTTGAATCCAGATCAGACACCGAGGTACTCGGCATCTGATCTGGATCCGAGCTGTTTGAATAATCACTTTAGTTGCAACTAGCAGGCTAAGGGTTAACTGATAGGACACTCAGCCATTACATAGTTATACCCAGTTGTTATGTGTCCAAGCAATTTTTCTACATTTTTCAATATTTGTGTTTACTTTCTTCATGATAATTGCTCCTTTTCAAAATATTATTTTTTATTGAAAGAGCTTTACCTGACATATGAAGTAAAGACATCATAAATAACGAACAGTATTGATGTTATCAAAGGCAAAGGCAGATAGGTGGCGACTGTTAATGCGCTAAAATGGCCGACGTCACAGGCAAAGGGGCACTCGGACATAGCAAAAAGCGCCGACTTAAGAATCATCTAATCACGAAATTTACCATTTGTTATCATTAAAATGCAGAATTTGATGTACTGCAGACAGTGCAGACACTGACCAGCCGCAACGTCACTGACGTGGTGACTGGTCTGGGGCTACACTGTTTGTTTTTTCAAGAGTGCCCCTTTTCACGTGACGTCGGCTATATGTGCTATCTCACAAATTGTAACATTCTCATTGTCGTAATAATCATACAATGTGTTGCATGATTTAATTTTTGTAAAAATAATTCACAAAATATATAAGAACACGCCCTTTGGATCCTATGTAGCAGATGACTTCCAAAGTCATCATAGGAAATTGAGCATTTGCTTTAAATGAGCATATACTCATTTTTGACGATGTTTTCAGAACAATTACAATTTACATTTTCCTTTTTTCATCAATTAATAATTCTCATCAGATTCTGTCTTTGTGAAAAGTCGAAAAATTACGTATGGAGTAAATGGTTAAACATATAAAAGATACAGAATAGAAGACAATACTTTTTTACACGGTTACATCAGCGGTGGATGACCGATTGCACGAAGAATTATCAATTGTATACAACAAGAGCCGTTTCCAAGTTTATCCAAAAATAAGTTAGAACCAGATATTTTGAAAACTTATTATATTTTTATTGGCAATAATTTTTTGCCCACAAACAAATTACTTAACCCACGGTCTTAACAAAGGATAGTGTATATATTATGAGGTATTTGCTCATTTCAGTACGGCTTTAGAAGGTAAAATTATTCATATCTTGCTCAAATTGTTACTTGCGAAAATATCCAGACTAAAAAAACGTATACGATAAATCAACAGTATTGAAAATGTACGAATGTCATATTTACAAGGTTGAAACAACATTTTTGGTTCTCCTGTTTAGGTCGGTGACTGATTTAATTGTTCGCCTGCAATATATTATCACGATCTTTTAAAAAAACACGCATCTGCGGGAAGCCAAAATGACAAAAGTGTTGTTATAGAAATTTGTGAAATATTTGTTCACACATATGCCAACAAATAGGTATTAGTAGTTGAGTCAAAAATGAATTGCAAACACTGTTAAATTGATAAAAATATATCATGAAAATAAAATATAAAAGCAATCACAAGAAAATATCGGAAATCACAATCATATGAATAGAATGGCAAGGAACAAAGGACATAGCTACATGTTTTCACGCTTTCCTATGCAAGCTTTTGAGGCTAATTCAGAAGGATCTACTGAAACAAATACATATGGTAGGAACAAAACTGCCATTTTGATTTCGTTGAATCATTTTTGTATCATTCTTTAATCGTTACGGCGCCAAATGAAACAAATAACTTTCGGTTGCGACTAGTTTCAGATAAAATATTTTAGCGTGATAAATCACAGAGACGGTTAAATAGATTTTGTATATTTCAAAACTGTTTACACGAAATTAAAATTTGTTAGAAAATAATGTAGTTTAAGATCTGACGCCGCCTTATAATGCGGCGTCCGATCTGGTACCGCGCTTTTTTCGACGGCGCATTTAGGCGACTGCGGGCAGTAAAAGGGTTAAAAGTAATCCATTACTGAGGCGCTTAAATGCGCTTCTGTGGAGAAAAGGTCAAACATTATCAGTTCAATTTCCTTTTTCATAGTACAACGCTTAGTAAATGACCGACGTCACAGAAAATGGGGCATTCGGACATATTAAAAAAACGTTGACTCAGCTTTATATCAGCGCTATTATTCTACTATCTAGTCAATACCTTTACAATTTTTATTCATTTAAAGGAAGAATTGGACGTTCTCTACGATTTCAAACAGTACAGACCCTGACCAGACGCTACGTCAGTAACTCTATTTGCTATGTCCGAGTGCAGCTTTTTCAATGACGTGGCCCCTTTTTCAGTGACATGGCCCAAATCATAATTGTATAAATAACAGTCAAGTGTCTCCCGATTAATCCTCTTTGAAAACTCCGGCAAAATCTAAGTTAGGAGACTTGGGCGCAGGAAATAGTTCCGCACAAATCCGTATATACAATATATCGTAAATGCCATAATGTAAGATACCATAACAATCCTCTTATTAATAGTTTCATTACAATGGCGCTTGCGTTTAGATTGTCAAGTCCCCCTACTACATATAAAACATAAGGTACTTACTATGAGTAATGTAAATGGTGTATTTATATATGTATGGAAATGTTATTCAATAATAAAGAACAATATCGTTCTGCGACCGCTTGGTGCTTTAAACAACTCATTCAATTACTTTTTACGCATTATGGTCTGTGTGATATCTCAATGCATATGTGTAAAAAACAACTCGTTTAAAAATCCACCAAACGGTGATTTATGTTAACGTACATAATTGAGCAAACGGAATTGCCTGTCAAATTAAACTAAGACAGATTGTGTTTGCCTAAAGCCTTATCTTAACTAATCAAACGTTTAAATTGCATTTCCCTGTTAGCACGGTCTGATAGAAATCAGTTACCTACATTCTGTATATAGGAATCCATAAAGTGACACCCCTAAGACCGAAATGTATGTATTTTATTTTACTAACACATAAAAATGGACTATATCTATTGTGTTCTTATTTGTCAGAACTTTCAGCCGTTAGAACAAAGGATTTTTAACATTTGGTAAATATGGATCCTGCTTTAGGAAAAGCATATTGGTATCACGAAGAACGTATGTTTCTATAAAAACGCATTGACAAATGAACTTAAATGTGCTTAAATACTTAAAAATACCACAAAACTGCTTTTATGTATGTTTACCCATATTTTATCAGCTTATTTAATAATCTGCCAGTATTCTATTTGAATATGACATCTATGCGCTTATGGCGTTACTATTTGTCAAAACAAAAATATTTGGTTTTGAGGGCGACACTTTTCTAGTAGCATTATAGATGAGGACAGTCACACTACAGTAGCGAACGGTCACTGTCATGGCTTAAAGGTCATCAGCGCGTCTTCGACGTTCATGGAGAAAATGCGTCAAGGTCGGTATATGCGTTGTATAAGATTGGTGGAAACGCGAGACAAAGTGCAAAATGTCATGGAGTGTGTTTCGAGAATTTCCACAGGAAACGCCATGTTTTTGTCAATTTAACCTAGACACGATGAGAACACGATTGGGGTAATACGAAAGTACGACACGATATGATAAGGCGCATCTGTTCACAAAAATCCCTAAGCCTTATATTGCGTTTTTTCAAATTGTATGTGTAATTTAGGGCCCTGCCAAACCAAGTTGCGTCCATTTCACGACCGTACAGCGACAGGAAAACGAACAAGGTCACCTACAGTCGTAAGAAAACGTGCAAAAATGTCCAAAAAATGGCCAGTTCAGATTGTCAAACCTTGGCCTTGTTTTTAAAATGCTCAAAACAAACTAAATGAATCGATTGTCTGGCATTTCCATCTCATTGTACTGTCGTGACGCGGTCTGGGCTTATTTTCCTTCGCGCGGGCGAGTTTAATCGTACACAACTTCATTGCTATGACTGAGTTGATTGAACCCTCTGAGGAGTTCAATCTAATGACACAAATTATCAGCATAAGTTAAGAATGTAGATGCATTTAAAACATAACATGTTGGTTACGTCTTACTTCTTACTCTTATTATTGTCATTTACGGTGTAGAATTGTACATTATTTATATTTTGCAAATTGTCGCCAAGAAAGGACATCTGTTGTGGCAGGGTCTTAACTTTCATGATGTAAACTAACAACTTTCATGATATATTCAATAGTCCTCAACTACAGACCCATCAATATTTGCTTGTCTGGAGTAAAGGTAAAACAATAAATTCACTTACAGCTGAACAGACCCTGATGTTTCTGGTACCTTCAGGCTGGGTTTGATACAAAACTACTTTATCACATAACTGACCGCCTGGCAGTGATATGCCCATGCCATAAATATCATACGTATCTAGTCAAATTACATAAATATTCAAATTAGCACATTCACCACATGCTGTTCTTGTATTCCTGCGCATATTTACAAACACGTGATATATTCTGTGAGACTGTTATTTTGATTGAAAAGATACAGGTGTTGATAGTTTAAAGTTTTTTCTACATCTATTACCCCGTTTTTATTTAATTTTAAAAAAACTGAGATAATGCGAACTTCTTTTTGGCGGACGCTTTAAAATTTCGTAGGTTATGACGTCACTCGTCAACGTTCGTCTAGAAATAAAGAACTATGAGTATAAAGTTTGTTTCATAGTTTTCACAATGTTTATAAATTAAAGTTGGTAATGTGATAAGTAGGCTTTATCATTCGGCCTAATTTCGTATAGTTTTTTTACGAAACTCTTTAACTAAAATGATATGACACTCGACAATGCCTCGTGTCATATGACCTTAATCCACTCGTTTTATAAAAAAAACAATATAAAACTAGAGGTGTGTTTTCATAGAAAACAGATGTCTCCCCTTTCCCCCACACACATTATGACATATCTGGGAATGTCCATATTAATATTCTGTAATGTAAGTTTTATTAGAATAAAAAATCAACAAAAGGCAATAACTCAAAATATAATTATGCAAGAGTTATGGA
>JAULCE010074658.1:0-13030 GCA_032359355.1 Macoma nasuta | reverse complement strand
CTACTCATGAACAGACTCAATAAAACCGAGTCTGCAATTTTCTCTATATGAATTGACTTTCGTGCTTTTGAAGAATCTCTCTTTTACATAATTAATCATATGAGCTTGCCGTTCATTTCTCGGCTCGCTAGTGGTGATTTATGTGAAAACATTGACTGTCATACTTTTATCAACACAATGTGGAAGCAGAAGTACGGATTGCGTAGATAATACAGAAAACCGTGGTTTATATTTGCCGTGGAGGGAACACTTTTTTCCGATTGCAACCTAAGGTTACGTAAATGCAAAGCAAGCAGTATGGAAAAATGACAATTCATGGTCATCTGTGAAGATTGTAGGTGCCAAAAAATTTGGAGCCAGATCAGACTTCGAGTAACTCGGCGTCTGATCTGCCTCTGAACATTGTGAACAGGTTGACATTACTAAATATCTTACGCGTCAAAAAAACAAAGTCAAGCGTATCTCTTACTATATCGAAAATAAGTATTGCCTTGGCACTTTAACTTTGTTTTTGGTGCCACATTTAATATTGACGCCTGCAACTAGATCTCCGACATGTAATATTTTAACAAACTTATGATATCTTGTTTTGGTATCTATAATCCTTTACTTGTGTCAATCGCCCTAATGTTCCAACAGACAGTGATGTCTTTGAATGGACGCCGCCTTTCAAAGGAGCGGTCTTGTCATGGCCTACATTATTTGCAATGGTGATTTTAGACACGTTTTCTATATCTATATACACGTACCTGTAACCCAATACATCATTTCATCACATATCTTTAAAAAAAAAATGGTTCTGATAAAAACCAACGTCTCTTGGTCATCGAAATAGCTATTTAAACCTGATGCAATTCAAAAAACAAGTTTGAAATTAAATCAGACAACAATTTAAGCACACACAATTTAGCAGCGGGCTTGGTGTACACATTACATTTATTTACAAACAAAAGGGCGTAATTGAAACTGAAATTCACGAAGCATTAAATTCTTGGTAAGTGTAGAATACATAATATTTCTGACAGTAAAAATAGCCCAAACATCCGTGCAAGTGTTATGAGAGGAACACAAGGCGCATAATTATTCTCGAAATTTGCTAAAGGGGTGGTACAACGTTGTTCAGCGTGTTTTTTGCATTAGTAGGTTAGTATTCTTCAGTTTCGTACACGTAGATAAATAAACTGTAGATACATGACATTCGTCATTTACAGTAGGAATAACGCGACTCTGTACCATTTAACGCGTTAAAATAAAAGCTGTGGACCTGTACAAACAGTTTGGAGTCGGAATTATCTCCGAATCAATCGGCGTCTCATCGGGTAAGTAGGTAAGTAAGTAAGTAATTCAAAAAAGCAATACATTAAGCAATATGCAAATCTACCATATTGCCCTCGGTGTTCGTATTACAAACATGACAACGACTGGTAATTCATAATTATAATTATGAACAACACATGTACGCACAAATGCGTGCGCACATATATTCAAATGATCTGTCTGTTGCATCAAATAATACATGTTAAACTAAGCCAAATGAACGCAATGAATAGAATGTTTAACATAAAAAGTGGATGGTGATATTGAAATAGATATGGACCTAGCTGGAACACATATTGTTGGCGTAATTCGAAAATGTCGTATCAGCAATTTGGCGCGAAAACGTTATTTTCATTTTTGAATTAACACTACCGTGGCGCATATTCTGCGAAATCACCGGAGCTGATAGCCAAAAGGATGTCTGAAAAAACAACATGTGAGTAAATGGTTTATAATTCCATTGGTTGAAAAGTTCGATCTGTGAAAATGTCGTATGTAACAATGCAACAACAGTGGAAGTTACATACCTCATCTGTACGTTCCTGTTTACAGATGCGTTTTACTTTCGAAGTTTCCCTTATAAAAAGGCAAAGAAACTGATGTGTATGTGTTTTTGTGACAATACATTCGAAATTGTCGTATACATTTTAGTTTACTTTTGTTCTCATGCCAAAATGGCGTATGATATGGATGTTGTAGACAATTGCCGTACATAGAATACAATTTAGAAACCCGAAACCCATTAATCATGCAAACATGTCGTAACGGGAAATAAAATACCAAAATGCCTAATGACATAGTATACTTACTGTGATAAAACTCATTACAGCGATATTGCAATTATTAACACTATATTGTATCAAAGTCCCATAAAAATCGACGCATTTTTGAAAGAGTAAAACGGGTTTTTCCTTCTCCTGATAAGTGACAAAATTGCTGATACGACATTTATTGAATTAAGCCGACGATATTTCATCTGGCTCCAAACTGATTGACACTTATACAATGTAGTATTGCAATCTTCAAAAGTTGCCAGAATATTGTCTTTTTTCAAAATTCTTTGCAAAATTCTTTGCATTCCGTTAGCGTTACGACAAGATTAAGAAGAGTGTTTCTCGAACTTAGATAAATGTTTGTCAAATGATATGGTGCCAAACTTTAAAATGATGGTTGCAACTTACTGAAATAAAATATTACCGCATTTCAAGCGTGGGTTCCATTTGAATATACCACCGAAGATATTACTATGAAGAAAAACCAGTAGCACACGTCCCATTTGAATTGAAATACATCGAAACACCAATGAAATAAATAATAATTTGGGTTTGCTGCTGTGCACTTTCAATCAACCATAATATACTTAAAAATAGGCGCAAGTGATATTTTGCTGACACAGCAGTTTGTTTTCAGTATATTTCTTTGTAAGTACGCTGTGAAGGCACTGGTTGTCTGATTTGTATCCAAGAATTTGCAAGTATCACTCCAGTCGGGAATAGCGTGTACAACTCATTAGCAGAATCCTCGAATTAACGTTTACGTTAAGATATGGTACTAAGGGACTGCACTGTTATCATATGGGTGACTCTATACAATTTCCAAAAATAAATGTTATTGCATTCATAGGTCAAGGAAAATTGAATTTAGAAATGAATTGATATTTGAAAGTAACTTTATTCAGATACAGTGATGTATAGCCATATTCTTAGCCATCTAACGCGACATATACTGAACACTGATAATCTAAAGAAACCAACTGAAGCCAGAATAGGCAACGAGCTGACATTCAAAGTAATGAAAACTTTAAAAAAAAAACCGGAGTAACTGTCATTATACAAAATTATCAGCTTTGCGTTTGCATTGCGTTATTGTTGGAACTGTAATTTATAGCGTTTATCTAACTTTGATATCACCACAATCTGTAAGAAAAATGTTCTTAAACTGGAAAGTTAATTTAACCATTTACTCAACAAGCTATTTTTAGACAAATCCAAAAGGAAATAATTTGATGAAATATATGGAAATCTAGGTTAAAGATAAAAGCCAATTTTTGAATTGTATTACATTCCTTGTAGGAAATGGAGCATTGGCTCGGTATGTGCAAATGCCTAATTTCTTTCAATGATTGCAATAGGCATCATTCACAGGAGCGTTGAATGGCTCTTGTGAGGAGAAGATGATGTCATGCATTTTGATATCTGACAAAAATGAAGCTTGCTTTAATCTTTCCTATACAAGCTATTTTAGACTAATCCACAATGAAAGGGTCTCATGAAAAATATGAAAAGCTAGCCAAAAGAAAGAATGAAATTTTTTGAAATATATTAAAACCTTCGCGCCAATGGAGCATTTGTTCGTTAAGAGCAAATTGTCCATTTCCTACAATGGTTATAATATTAATCAGTAATAGTGGCGCTGAAAGGCACTTCGGTGAAATAAAGGGTTAAATTCCCCATTAACAATGGTTTCAATACAATTAATTGATGGTTTTGTACATTTTCATATTGTTCATCATATTCTTGCATTGTTTCTAAAATACATTTTGGAGTAAAGGGTTAATAGATTTAGGTTTGCAAAACCGTTCCCTTCTATGCCAATAATAGGGCTAAGAAAGTGTAGTTATACGAACCACATGTTTTTTTTCTAATATTGATGTGTGATAAAATTCCTGAATAATATAGTCCATTTCTGTGTGACATATCCATGGAAACACTTTATAGACATTGCATCTGTATGGAACAAAACCAACCACTTCGTTTTCTTATTCATATTCCTGTCACTAAAATGCGATTGCATACTAATACGAAGCTATATTTTCAACTCGGATTACAAGTAGGTCTAGAACGTTTGAATCGTCTTAGAAATCAACTAGCGACGCTCATACAGACACGTACAGCACGAAATGTTATCTTAATGAAAACTAGCGTGGCAAAGGCCATGCGCCTTGATCAAAGGATTCATTTGGGAGCCTATGATCTGATCCCGCGTTCACTAAACTTTTCGAGTTGAGAATTTGCCCAATCTCCTATATTCAACATCAGTTATCGATCTTATTTATGTAGCTACTGTCCTTACATTTTTTTAAATATGGTTGCCGAATGTTGTATGTAGTTGGAAGGCAATTAGATGAGAAATTCAAAAATTGTAAATTTGTATTTGAACAATTTCGCAGTTTTAAATAATTTAAAAAGTCAGGGCCTGAAACTATACTGTTTAACTTGTACCTGTTTTAAAAGGCACTATTTGTAGATAAATTAGTACGACTTTGCATCATTTATTTCCTTCAAAACAACACATTTAAAAACGATTTACTATAAACAAACTGACATGTAACAAAAAACAATCGTGTCCAGACTTTGTTAAGCATAAAATAATTTCAAGGGCGGTATAATGCTATAAACCTTCAGCTGTAAACAATCAAAGGATGACAATAGGCAATTACTATAATTTAATGTAGCTAAAAAATTGCTAGATATTTGAAGATACCGCCACACTTTACGCAATCTCCAAGTTTTCATGGACGCGAAGTGCTAAACCTTTATGCCGCTATCCACGAGTATAGTCATTGTGGTTAATTTTGCAAATAGCTTGGATCAATATAAGACGCCGATTAAATCGGCGTCTCATCCGGATCCCAACCGTTTGAAACTCGACCAAAAATAATCACAAAATCAACAGAATAGGATGTTTAAGCTGCAGTATGCAATAGGTTGAGCAGACTACATTTTATCAAAATGTTTCGATTAACACTTTTCTCCACAGAAGACTTCTTAGGGCCTCTAAAACTGATTCCTATTAAAAACTAGCAAGAAAAACGAAAACTAAACATCGCCAGACATCGACGAGTTAGCAAACTTTAAACCCCATGTTTTGGTTCAGATTTAAGAAAAATAAAGGCATTAATCATGATTTCACTACGCTGGAGGTAACAAGGTTTGGATGAACTTATTTATTTCACTACATAACGTCGGCGTCGTTCGAAAAGGACGTTATTATCATATTCTTAAAGGTCACTTACCTCTGTTTCGATCAACACGCATGATGTATTACATGGTTTTGTGATAGGTGACTGATGGATGCATCTTTTTGTTTCTGTGCATGTTTTGAATAGACGAGGACCAACAACGCTGAACTTCAAACGAACCTAGCTTTCAATTTCACTTTGGCTGAAGTGCATAAATAATCTGTTTTATCAGTTAGGAATGGATCATTTAGCCCTTGAAATACCGCATTAGAGATAATGAGGTATGCACCTCACGCACATGAACGCAATACAAAGTTACCAGAAAGTGATGTTCAATTTTGATGTATTCTTATTGCATGGCGTGCGAGAGTGTTCACACGAAAACAACTAAGCTGTGGCCATATTTCACGCAAGAACCGTCGGAAGATATAGCTTATACCACATTAAACAATCGAACCTCGTTATATCAAACTCGTTGAAGACGAAGGATTCCTTGTTTCGAAACTCAACTTTGAACCAAAACAGAAACCAATTCTGTGTGCGGATACGTGTCAAAGTTTTTGGTCAATTTTTATAAGCTCGAATTACTCGAATTTCGAATTAATTTCAAAAGTCTGGTAATTCAGGTAATAAAGTTCGACAGACGGACTATCGTTAACAAACGTTTCTTGGGCGGCCATAAAATAAGGTACCACTATAAATTGCAGGTGAGTGCATAATAGAGAGCTAAAGTATTGCAGAAAGCTCTTCTGGGAGCTGCCATCGACACTTTCATTCTGCATTTAGTAACTATCTGTCTCAAAATCTACAAATGCCTCCTGGTTTACTGACCGCTTCAGACAGGTTGTACTGTTCATATCATTTGGAATTTTCTGATCAAATAAACTGAAATGCGGTATGAACACCAAATTCTTTCTAACCTAACCAAGAAGACTAAACAACTGTACATCTATTTAACTCAACCAAGAGTATTTTATCTTGATTGGTTAAAGTCCCTCTATTTCAAGTCATAAGAGGGAAATACTAGTACTCAATTAAAATGTAGTTCAGAGTAATGACCCTTACCATACTCGCCGACGCCGAAACAAGGGTGATTAAAACAGCTATCTGTGTATTTCGAATAGTTGATTTAACAAAGACCTATCCCTTGACCTAATGTACTTTTTTAAGACTCTTACTAAATGACAGCATCTGAATATCTAATGGAGGATGCAATTTTCTTTTTTTTTTTAAATATGATGGAAAAAGAAGCATTTGCTCGTTTTGAACAACTGCTCAATTTCCCATCATGCTGTCAAAACGTATGTACTAATGATACGTAAACATGCGTTTCTATAAAAGAAAGGGTTAATTGAGATAAAATGAACTCTTAAATTAACATCATTTTACATGTCATAATCGTTAATGATGCACTCCTATTTTCTTCATAATATGGGCGTAATTAGAAATATGTTCCTAAAAGCCATTCCAATTAAAACGTTCATTGTAGCGTAATCACTTATGTTATAATAAATATTACCATCTTTGGTTTCCAGCAGACCCAAGTTGTAAGTACGAAAACTTTCTTTAAGACGATGCAAACCGAGTAGACAAAAACCAACCAGCACGACGGATGGTCTAGATCTGCTCGTTTTGCTATCCATAAAACTAGTTTGTATTTGAATGTTATCATAGGCAAATACCATTCCAATTCCTACCCATTTTACAATTTCATTTTATCACAAACGAATAGCCCAGCTATACACTATATCAATGATCCAAGTCTCGTTTCGTACAGAGGAGGTAGTATAGATGTGGTAGAGCTCGGGCCTGAAATGCAGCGAATCGACTATGATTTACCACTGATGTATGAAAAATAGCCTCCATTAATACAAACAGTATAAATTTTAGCTAGTGTATTTGTTTTCTACAACTTTAAAGAGTGAATAAGCTATTTGGAAGATTTATTATTTCAGTGAAGAAAATTGTTAATGTTTTTATACTGTGTCAGAATTTTCTCATCGTTCATGTACTACTTTCGGTGGGCGATTTACCCCGTAGACGCTAAATTGCTAATTGAATTTGCAAAAAAAGTGCCGAGTAATTTTAAAAGACATGCATGGATCTGGAAGATCTGTTTTAAATTTGAAAGCCCAGATCACGATGAAATGAGCAGTCTTCATTTTTCTTACATAAGAATTACACCATTAACAAGCCGTTCACATTTTGGTCAGCTAAAAATATCGTATGCCTTTTTTCTAAATATCGTCCAATTTACCTTCAACAACGAGAAAAGCGGGTTTTAGATTGAAACAGTTGACTCACTACCTAATATGCTGTTACACTTGTCCACAAGGAACACTTCTTATGAAAGTTGTGGCGCCTGTATAGCATATGACATTTGAAAATAATGGTATGAATAGCTTATTGGGTGATTTTATTATTTCAGTAAATAAGTAAGCTCTAAGGCCTAAAGCAAGTAGGTAATTCATACTGAGATTTCAACAGTTGTCCATCTGTCGAGGATAATTCGTATAAACGATTGCGTCTATATTAATTAACGTAAGTAATCTAAGCATCCGTACACTCTTAGGATTTACTGAAAATATCATTAAGATTGGACAAGCTAATTTTACATTTAAGTGTGATCGGGTCATGAAACCCAAAAATGTAGATCCTGATCAATAATTTGTAGACCAAGGTCTAAGGGTAATTACGATGTTTGATCTAATACATAGTTCGGTGTATTTCATATCAAAACACTTCAATCATGTATGACGTACCACATAACCCAGGAACCCATTACTGGGATTTCCTGGAATGACATTTTATTATAACTGCTCAACAGATTTTGCTTATTAATATCAGCAATTGAATAACATGCCTGGAACGGTCGTTAAACGTCATTGCACTTGATATCAAACAGACTTCATATTTTGAAGTAGGACAATGACTTAATTAGAGCCATCTGATAGTGTAAATTTGAGTGGGTCCAAATAACCAAATTATTTCTATACACATCTGAGCATCACATAGTTGCAGTTTAGCTGCACTACAATAACCTCTTAAATATAAGAGAATTTGAATAGTTGATATAACGGCTACTTAATACTCAGTATAAAGAAGGAAATTTAAACCGTTCGTATGGCTATAGGCTACATATAAATGCATAGTGGCAAACAGATATGATCGCTTTGTGTTTTGATTGGAAAAACACTATAAATTTTATCTAACGCGATAGACACTGAAGCCCGTTCATATGTACACACAGTTTTAAGCCAGATTAGACGCCGTGATTCTCCGATCTGGCTCAATTATATGACACGCCACGATATATCCGTATCTGTCACACCAACCAGTCTACTCATGTACATTATTTCGTTTTTAGTACTTTTCAACAAAATTGTATTTGAATATAGATTGAATTCCCTTGTAAAGTATTTACATGCTCAAACCTTGTATGTTTTGCATTTGATTACTGTTCTAAAATATTAACGGTTAACAACATAATCGGATTTACATACACTGTTACCTTTCATTTCGATTCTTTTCTTTGTGCATTTCAATTGTTTTTTTACACCTTGTAATCAATATGAAGCACCTACAATGTCTTTTTGTCTGAAGACAAGTGTAGCGGTGAAAGCTGGACAAACAAGTATGACATCCTTAAGGTTAAACTTATGCCAATTTGACTCCTACAACATGAAAGCATCTAATAAGAAAGGAGAATATATAAGTCAAAGACAAATATTAATGGTTTAGACATCGTTGCTGGAAATGAACAAAGGCTTTGGTATGCCCCCATTTCACCAAGGATTGTTTTTTCCATATGGCCCAATATGTACCAGATTTTCCCCGATTAATAATTATTTTGATCGGCTAGATTGCCGCCCTGACTCGTATCAAATCGTCCCCATTTTTTGACCCGACTGAGTCCCGATCAATAAACCATGGCGGGAGTATGATTCACTGACATTTCTCGAGCGATCGACACGTTTCCGGGGCGCAAGTATGCTAAAGTACGCAACAGAACCCGCAGGTACACGGCAAAGGTCCGGTAGAGACCCGCTTCTCGCGCACAAGTGAGCGATCTTCGCGCGTTGTTCGGTCGAGAGGGGCCGTTCTTCCGCCGTTCTTCGCGCGAAAGTGGCCGAAAGTAGGCTTATGTTGACGGAGGGAGCCGCAAGTAAACGGTCTTCGGACAATTTAAACGATCTTTGGACATTCTTCGGCCGACCAAATTTGCCTAGATCGGCCGGAGATCGGTGTTTGTGGGACCCGACTATATAAATCGAGCCAGATCGAAGCCTTCACCACTTTCTGACCAGCCAGTGAAGGTCATGGACCGACACGCAGTGCTGGGGCTTGTTGTAGCTCTACAACTTTGTTATTTTATAGCACAGTCAAATGTTATAATACAAGAAAATGTGATGAGAAGGAGCTCGAGGACCAAGAGAAAATTTTCCACAAAGAAGTAAGTTTTTGTGAAGTTTTATAGGTTTTTCACCTATGTTTCAGTACCTGTTCTGAGAAACATTTTTTATTTAGTGTTTGGTTTATAATTTTCTTGCATTGGTATTAACTTGTTACTTTATTATTTGTATGATAATTTTGAGTAACTATATACCTTGCTGTTGATTTAAGTACAATTACTTCTTTTCTCGCCCCGTTTTTTACCCGATTGAGTCCCGACCAATAGATCATTGCCGCCGACACTACGTGTGACCCTAGGTAGAGAGCGACAGAGGCTATACGAACGCTTCAGAGGGCTCCAGAGGGCGGGCGAGACAAGTAGACCTTCAGGGGACCATCGAACGACCGAAACGACCACAGGCCGACGGATTTTGATCGGCTACTAATTTTCATCATGTTTACAAACAGTAGCTGATCACTTTGTCGGTACCCGACCCTCAGAGGACTGATGCGATCGTGCCAGATTTTCCCCCGTAGGTGTAAGTTAGTGCTCGACAATGCTCGCAGGCTCCTGGCTATTTTTCGCAGGGATCGGGTACTCTCGGGACCAAAACAAGCATTGGTGAAAAGGCCCCTTAATTTTCAAAAGTCATTTGCAATGCGTACACATTCGATGTTTACGATTGAAATAGAGATTTAGATACATTGGGTGCGGCTGTACTACTGCTCATCGACAATATTCCTAATACATCTTTGGAGGCATTTTGACAAATGATATTTACGCGTTTTTATGACAAAAACAAAGTAGATAGGACAACTGTCATCAAACGGCACGACGTTAGTTTTGTTATGTACTTATATGTAATTGATATTAGTTATGAACTGGTTGCCATCGATTTCGTCCTGTACATCAACAATAAACTTTCAAGTAAACTGCTATTTAAGGGTATGTCTAGTCATTACATGATCTTTGCACTCCTTGATATCGCCAAACAGACCTTAAGAACATACAATTACCCCTAAACACGCTACGTTGACTATCGTCTGCTAAAATTGTCGTATGTTTGATTTTGAACCTAAATGGTTCGCTTTAAACTTAAAAATGTTGTGTATACGCATTGATGGGTGGTGATCAGATTCGCTATAGCGTATGAGCTGGACCCAAATTGTCTGCGAAAATAACCAAAACTGTTAAACATCAAGACACGGGTTAAAGTCAAAACCAAGATGCCGTAAAAGAAACGATCAACAATATTGTAGCAGCACCTAAAAAACCCACATTCCTACCGTAATATTTTGTTAGTGACGTCACATTGTTTACTGTTTCAAAATTAGAGAAGGTTACATTACGATGTCAAACATAATAAAACTAGAGACAAGATGGCTCCTACAGGAGTCCCCTGATCAGTGTCATTAATGTTTGATATTTTACGATATCATTTTGATATTATAAACTTATTAACGAAGAGTGACGTCACTGTCAAAATTACCGGTAGGATTGTAGGATGGTTTTAATAATTTCCGACAAACATGTTCTTAGTTGTGTTTTTGGGATGGTGATACATCAGATATACTATTAGTGAAAACTAACCTGGGTCTTTTTTAAGATCATGCAGGTAATATTCGTTTAGTGCATTTATAATGCAAATAACATTTTAGCATTAATATCATACTTTCATTGATCCGTTTGTCTAAAATCTGATTAAAGGCAATAGTCGATTTATTTTACCCATTGTTAATAAGGCTTGTTTTGCCGATATTTCTTTAACAGGTCTTAATTGATTAACATTTTATAAGTCTTTAAGCAAACGAGTATTTTATCTTATATTATATAAAACTGTCCGTTTGGAAGATTTATGGATGTAGTGTACATCTTATGGTGTATATGTATTATATGTACATTTTGAAGCAATATTGTGATATTTTTCAAGTTCTTGTAATTCGTGTATGAAAGACATGGCTACTATTTGTTACTCGTGTGTTTAATGTGACCATAAGGAGACAGAAATAAAGAATAAAGAATTGGTATGGTGTTGTCACACTGTAATATGTATAAAGGACACGAGATATACGCTATGTCTCAGAAGGTGGAACTAACTTTGATAATTAAGTGTCGGTTATAAATGGTTAAATGTCAAATATTTGAATTAAAGAAATAAATAAACTATTTCTTTTTGGAAAACCATTATCAGGGGTCTGAATTGTGTGCCCAAAAGGTGACGGATTATAGAGCTAAATGAAAGATACAAATGTGTTTGTCCTTAAATGTTCAATTGTTTATAAAACAAATACTTATATGATACATCAATTGATTAATGGTTTTAATGCCGCCTATAAACAAGCACACTTAAACACTGTCACTTAAACAGCTGTCATTTCCCTTGGATTCAATCTTAAAAGAGTTTTACAAAAAGCTCTCACATGTGTGTAAGAAGGCTATATATCCTCAATATCGGCGGTGTTGTTCAAAAACGACGCAAGTGCCCTTTAGGAGAAGGGTACGTACGTCTTATGGAAAGACACTAACGGTATAACTTCAAAACGTTGCCGTGATGAAGAAGTAAGGCGGTTCTAAACTTAATCACTGCAGGAAAATATAGACCATCTGTTATACTGCCGGTGAAATGACAGAAGACATCATCTGAACGACAGCTTATATATTCCATTATGGTTCTAAAGCGTTATAGGAGACAGTAAAATAGATAAAAGATGTGAAAAAGGACATACATGATAAACAATTTCCCAGCTAAGTACTTTTCAGAATGCATAACAATTACTTTTGTAACACTCATTTCTTACAGTGGGAGAAACGCTCTCCATTGTCCCCTTAAGCGTAAGACGCTACACTGAGTCAATATGTTAGGAGTTTAGTCTCGCTTCAACCCGTTTGACACTTACTGAAATGAAATCTGCAATCAAGATGTAACAGAAGACAACATAGCTCGCATGTTGAGGTTGAATTTGAATGGCAGCAATTTTTCCAAAAAATGGTTCAAAGGTCAAGATCAAAGTCACAAATCAGAGGTGTTGGTATGTATGGAAAGGTATTGTCACAAACAATATGGGCAAGAATTCAGTATGTGAGAGAAAAGGGGGACAGTCAAGAGATCTTTAACAGAAATTGCTCTTTTTTAGAAAAAATGCATCTGTGACTAGTACAATCAAGTAGAGATTGGATAATGGTATTTGTAAACTAAGTATGATGCTACACCCCATAAACAATTAAGAGATAAAGATGTGCTGAAAAGTGTGTATGTAACATTGACAAAAGTTAACTTAATATTTGATGATTCTGTATGACATAAATGGAGTAATAGTTTATATTATTGTGTAAAGACATATTGGGTGGTGCACTAACAA
>JAULCE010074547.1:0-13031 GCA_032359355.1 Macoma nasuta | reverse complement strand
AAATGAAAGACCAAATCACTCAATTTTGTGCATTAATTGGAAAATCATAAACATTATCATTGTTATCTTCTTTGTTTATTCTTATGATATTTTTTCTGATTTTTTTTTCTTCTCTTTTTTTTCTTCAATTTACTATTTCAATGTGTTTCTTTGTTTGTTCTTTTTTCATGTTGATATATGTTACATTGTGTGTGTGTAGTTTGTCCCTTCGTTTTGTGATTTGTCTTGTGTCATGTATCCGTAATATTATATATATGTACACTCTTCAGATATGGAGTAAATAAAGATATATATATGTAATATAGGTTTATGAATCGAAGCTTAACAAAACATGCGCAATAACTTTAAATTGCGACATTTATTTTTAGCGAACACATATTGAATCTAAAAACTTTTTTATAGAGACATTCGAGTTACAAGTTTTGAATATAAAAGACTAACTTCATTTTTATCTAATGCTTTCCATTTTTCTATCGAAATTTGAACTAGTATGAATGTGATGTCGGTGTAGAAGTAGCATTTTGTCGTTTTAGCGACTTGTACATAACATTCTTGCGATTATTTAGCGTAATCATATAAGTATTACCCACAGGGTACGCTAGCTTTTAGTTGGGGATCTTGTAAGGTGTATTTGACATAGCTTGCATGATTTATTTCCTACTTTTATACAAATTCAATTCATCAAGTTATATGTTTGATGTTACATGTACCAAGCGCTAAAAAAACACTCTAAAAAAGTCACCATAACTGGACCATGACAAATCCTTGGGTTTTGGTAGAGATTCACCTTTATGCGTGTTACGGAAGAATAATGATGACATTTGCAAACAACTTGGATCCCCATGAGACGCCGTGTTACACGGCGTCTCATTATGATCCATGCTGCTTGACATTTAAGCGCAATGGTTATAGAGAATATTTTTAAAATCCGGCGATATGGTCGAACTGCACTGATACACCTGCTATTTTCCAGAGTCTAATCATCGGATATACAAGACTAACACCGGGTTATAAGAACTGTAAAATGGGACGACGCTCTTCTTTACCGATGCAACGCAAACGTAAATTCTGTAAAAGTGTGATCCTTCAAAAGCACGAAAGCCAATTCATATAGAGAAAATTGCAGACTCGGTTTTATTGAGTCTGTTCATGAGTAGTAATTAAAGATGCAACACTACTAACCTAACCCTATACCTAACATGGCGGTTTAGAACATTTGACCAGTGTATAGCCAGAAAACTTTAGCTATTTTACTCTGTACATGTTTGTGTTGTTCAACTTGACCATAAACTTGAGAGTGAATATTTCTATTGCTTGAAAAAAAAATATGATAAATATGTGAAAATCTAATCCTCCTGCTGCTTGATATATCCCCCTCCCCCTTTTTTGTTTGGAATGGAGGGGACTTTCCATAGACAAAGAATAAAAATTGTCTCAAGTTTTCATAATTATAATAATTTTTCCGATAATCTTGCTTGGTGTCTTCGACTTCATGAAAAGACACTGAAAGCTTTGCACTTATAACACAGTATTAAGTTAACCTATTTAAAATACACACATAAAATATACAGTAAACAGTGTAGACCCAGGTCAGACAGCTCATGTGGAAGCTTTCTGATCAGGGTCTTGTTTGCCTGTTCGATATGTTGTGTCTCAGTTTCCACACTCTCAGCAGGGGCGGACAGTTCTGAAAAGGGCACTCGCCCTGCATAAATGCAGCTTTTCAAACTTCTCGCCTGTATAAATACAAAGAAGGCAAACTTACTCGCTTTTATTCAGATTTTACTTGACAGGGCGAGTGATCAAGTGGAATTTAATTTTCCTGCTCTTTAAACAATAATTGCCTTTGCTCCGTGCTAAAATTTTAATTAGTCGATAAATATTCAAAATGGTAACATATTAAAATAAATATTCATAAAGTAACAAACCTTCGTGATCTGGATTCTCCATTGAGTAAAACTTGCCTGAAATATTTTAATTACAACCTCTGACCTCTACAGCACCTGTGTAAAAGCAAAGATTTTAAATTACAATTTTACAGCAAACATATATGCTACTATCAACATGTTTGGGTTCTTTCTCATAGATTTGCTAAGCCAATACTAACGTGGATTATTGATAAAAAAGGTAATGAGGGTCAACTTGATCCACTTCCAACTCGGCCCATTTCATAAAAACCTATAACCTTTCTACTGTCATTTATATCCTTTTATTTTACCTTTCTTATCAAAAATATATTTTGCAATGCATTTTGACATTTGAAATATTTTTGCGACATTCGCAAAAAAACCGATCGTACTTGTGCTGAGATCTTACGAGGCAACAGCTAAGGCAAAACAAATAAATACTGGACCTCATTATACCATAATACATAAAATTACATGTATGTTTACTGTCCCAGAGATCAGGTCTGGTCGCTTGTTAGTCACCGCCTATTAGTAAACGCCCATGCACCTATTCAAAACAGATCACTGATAACTCAGAAACGTAATTCGGACCAAAATACGAAGACTTATATCAATAGGAATCTTTATCTAAACTACACAAACATTATAATTATAGAGAAATATTATCTTGCTACTGAGAAAAAATGCCAATGAGAAGGCGCCAATGAATAGTAATTTGCTTCTTTATTGAGAAAAACGACCTGGTGGAACAATTTTGACAACACACTGGCTTGTGAAGGTCTTCTCTTTATGCATCATCAAGAATACCATTTTCTGAGGTACGTGCAATATGTCTAGAAATTGAATAAAGAGCACACTGTGAACAAAGGGCATAACTGTCTGGATTGCGAAGCGACTGAATAACAGAAATCACTAGTAGTAGGAAACTAAGCTCCAAAACTTGACGATGAACCTGTATTTGCACAAAAATATCAATGTAGAAACATTCATAAATGTGTCTGTGGAGTCAAATTGTTGTAAGATATTATGCAATACATTTTCCTTAAAGATGTAAATAAAGAACCCTGAAACTCCCTTTTTCGCAGTGTGTTATAGCTGTCCCACAAATATGCAAACTTTGATACCCGCTCTAAGTAAAAACAATTGGCGTATATGTTTACTATGCCGCTAATGCAAACATCGAAATAAGTTTTAAAGGTGTAGAAGTCAACCAAATTATATAGAACTGTTCGACGATGATCATTAGGTAATGGTAATTTAGACTATTTGGTGATGCCACCACGTGAGCGAAAAAAAAGTAACTTTTCGCCGGGCAGTGAGAACAAAGGAACAAAGAACAATGGCCGCCAATACACCTGTTCAGGTGACTATACAGGTATGTCAATGTTATGCCACCTATGTACCCTCAAAATTCTTCATATTATATGAACATGAACACGGATCCAACATCGTGTACAATGAACCCACATAATGGTGTTTAGTCTACACTGACTCGCTTGAAAACAATGGACGCAAAACTAAACCGGCTCGATGCCATACAAACAAGTGTTAAAAACACTGATCGCTTAAATGTAATGGAACCAAAAATCAGTGATATTGAGAAAGGGCAAAACTTCATCGGTGATAAATATGTCATTCTGTTGACAAACACAACGAGTAAAACAACAAATTGGTCAAGTAAAATCAGATCTTAAGGCGGAAAATTCTAAATGAAAAGCTTCAAACAAATCATTAGTCGACGATGTGATAGATCTTAAATGTCTATAAATGAGAGACAATTTGCTGTTTCTTTTAATTGTTGAGTAAAACAGATTCCCGGCAAATGTCATGGATACAAATGGTACTACTCTTCCCAACCACTAATCGGAAGAATGTACCGAGCTTGTGTTAGATTTCAGCAAGAATATTTTAAAGATAGACGATCCAGAAAAAATGCGATTGCCATAGATAGATCACACAAAATTAGAAGAATCAACTCCGGAAAAATCAGACCAGTTGTCACGAAGTTTAAGGATACATCCTCAAAGCTTATTGTACAGAATTTCCTTAAAATAATAAACCTTAGAGGTATTCCTTACAATGTGTCCGAGTTATTTCCCAAAGAGGTGAAGGATCGGCTCAAGGAACTGATCTCCATTATGTTGTAGGCCAGAGAGGATGACAAAAAGGCAGTTCTTGTAAGAGACAATCTCTACATCAACGATGTGCTATATTCGCCTGACTCCGGCTACTCTAAATAGGGGGCGGATAAAAGTATGAGTGACTGAAAGTAGGGTCATGGAAAATTGAAGGGCTGAAAAGTAATAAAGATGACGCAGCTTTTTTGAATTCAGTTGAAAAAAGTGACTTAATCTTTCTTTTTGAGACTTGGCAAACATCAAATGCTTATTATACACCAGATGGGTTATAATCAATAACAGTTCCTAGACCTAAGAGACTGCTGGCAAAGAACAAGTGTGGTTATGGTGGACTTTGCCTTTTTTATAAATCACATTTGCAAGATGGTATATCAGTAGTAGCAAAAGCTAAGATAAAACTCTGCACAGTACTGGGGATGATATTTATATTTGTTTCTCATACACCCTCCTTCTAATTCAGTTTATTACGAATAACATAGACTATGTTTCTTTAAAAGTCTCGAAGAAAGTGTCTGAAAATATCAAGCAGATGGTAATTGTTTTTTAAAAGGCGAAATAATGCGAGATGTGGCGAGAGGAGCGACATTTAAGAAGATTCTCATATATGTGGTAATGTAAGTTTATACCTGCAATCGATAATGCCTGATAATGGACGATATTCCTTTAAGATTTTCAATGGACAGAACTGTTTATACATCGGGGTAAAAGCTTATAGACCTATGTATAAGCAGTCATTTGAAGATAGTGAATGGACGTATAGGTGACGATGCTGGTGTTGGCAGCCACACATACTATTCCACGAATGGATGTTGTCTAATAAATTATGTGCTAGCATCGCATGATATATTTCACATTGTAAATGATGTTATTGTACATGATATGAACTTCTGTTCACCACATGTGCCCATTTAATTACAACTTTGTGTTAATATAAATAAGCCCAATGAAACAATAGGAACAAGTAAAACAATTGAAACGATTAAATGGAGTAATGAAAAAGTAGCAGATGATGTAGAACTAAATATGTCAAATCGTAGTGACTATAACAAGATAATTGATAATGTCATATTGAAAAATACTGACATTGATACAGGGGTTGACACTTTTAGTAAACTTTTGCTTGATAAAGCAATCACCGTACTATGTTAAATTAAGACAAACAAATAAATAAATATTCCAAACGTGTATTCACAAACTTTCGAAACAGCTAGATGTGATTTAAAGCGTGCAAATAAACATTACACTATATACAGAACCCTTGATAACCAATATACACTTGGTGAAAAAAGAAGGATCTACAGATAGGCAAATCAAAATGTTCGAATGATGTATAATAATAAACAAGGCAAACATCTAGATAGTTTAGCTATTTCGCAGCCCCAAATGTTCAAGTCAGAAATACGCAAAGTAAAAGCTATGGTAAAAAAAAATAACAGAATCAACACAAATAAAAGTTCAGAGGAACAAATTTTTAATCACTAAAATTCTCTATTTGATGATCAAAATGAATTCCGCGATAATGGTGTTGAAAGAGAGTTACTCTCAAATGCTAGTAATCAATGCGTTGAAGAATAAGACAAAATATTCGAGATAGTGGACGTGAAAATAGCTATATCGTTTTCTAAAACGTGGTAAAAGTTGTGGAATAGATGAACTAGATGTTAAAATATTTCTAGATTGAAATGATATAATCGCCCCGATGCTTTATAAATAATTTAAATAAATGCATGCTACGTGTATTAATCCTGACAGCTGGACGGAAGGCATTGTAGTAAAAGTACCGAATAAAGGGGATCTACGTAAACTATTAAAGAGGGATAACCTTAACAAGTCATGCTATATTACTAGGTAATTGTCCTCGAGATCGGTCTGAAAAGAACGAACCCTTAACCGAATATCAGTACGGCTTTAGAAAAAACAGAATCACAACAGACTGTATTTTTGTTTTATATTTAGTAAAGTCATTAATCATGGAAAGAAAAACAAATAGTGTACGTTTGTCGTTTTCAGTAGAGCATTTGACGTTGAATATAGGAACGGTATATGGTTTAGAATGTTAAAAACATGGATGGTTTCGATAGTAGTTCAGGTCTTAAACAAATAGAGCCATTATCTCCACTATTGTTTATGTTTTTTGGTAAATGGTATGTATGACTCTCTAGGTTTATACTGGAAGACAATAAATTATTCTTACTTTTATTTGCTGATGGTACGGTTCTTTTCACGTATACAGCGAAAGATCTTCAGTTACTTTTAAACACATTTCATTTGTACTTTAGCACCTGTGGTATTACTATTACTAAATTACTATCAACTGTCATGCCCTTGATGACTGCTCTACAGTTACTCTGACGTCTGACAGGTCATTGAGTACATTAGTGATTGGCGAAACCAGTCAATGAGCTTTTATAGTTCTATATTTTACAACTGGATTTGCCAACACTGATGTTGTAGAACAGTCTGACGGGGATACTGTTTATTTACAATGTACGTTGGTTGATGATGAGTTAGAGTGAGATTGGGCGCCCTTAAACCGATTTAAACCCCCAGTGGCGTGTTTGCCTCTGACCATTCCAAGGCGGTACTCCTGTCTCTACCCTAGATTTATGTATTTTTTGTCCTTATGTGTCTTATGTATGTTGCTTATGTTTAGGCTCGCGCGCGTGTGTGTGGGTGGGTGTGAGTGGGATGAGAAAGTACTTGTTTCTGTGCTGTTCGGGTGGCTGTTTGGTTTGTATGTGGTATGTCCTGCAAGACCTTATTATCTACTTGTGATGATCTAAACCGAAGAAAGGGGAGAGGAGCGGGAGCTAAATCAAACAATAACTCGCGCAATAACTCAAGAACCAACTTACCACTGACCGTACAAACAAAAGAAGATGTCTGGAGCTGCCAAATGTGCAAACAAGTATTCCTGAAGACAAAATGCTTGAATGCCAAAGATGCAAAGAGATGCCTGAAGGAGACTGAAAATAATATAACTAGATAGCCAAGAGAGATTATAATAATCCTTCATGCTTTACTTGGGAGCTTAGCTAATCCCAAACCCGAAGTGGCTCGTTCCTGTCGGAAACACGCTAAAGACAGGAACGAGCCAACCAGGTGAAGCATGTATGATTACTTTTCTCGCTGACCCTGCAAAAAATGTTTTAAAAATGTAACTATTTTGTTACGCGCACTCTTCCAAGGACGCAGTATAGCGCAACAGCTGTTTTATCATACCTCCCCTGCGGCGTAAGAATAACATACGGGACAACTGAACATTCCCGTACGGTTATTTATAGTAACAAACTGGGACAGCTCTATCTTGTCAGCGAGAAACTGTATGG
This sequence comes from Macoma nasuta, assembly GCA_032359355.1. Taxonomy (NCBI): domain Eukaryota; kingdom Metazoa; phylum Mollusca; class Bivalvia; order Cardiida; family Tellinidae; genus Macoma; species Macoma nasuta. The sequence continues at coordinate 5,657 of JAULCE010074547.1, read as the reverse complement.
TTATGCATACCCTGCCGAGAAAAAGTTGCAAGGAACATGATAGAAGATAGAGAAATAGAGGAGATGATGTAGAGAGTAGAATTGAAAACCTTGAGACAGAAATGAAAGCAAAATGTAGAAAGGAAAAGGTAGAGGTTATGCAAGTTTGCAAGTTTGCAAGTTTTATTTTCACAAAGTACTTTAGGCCACAGTCCCACATAACAATAACATATTGTGAGTGACGAATGCAATCATTTCATCACATTTCATATCACAGTGAGCGTACAATATTTATATGGCAGAGTTGCAGACATAGTTCTTCCAGATCACACGTCGATACATTAGGCATTTTATCTTGATTCTTCATGTTATTTTTTGACCAGATTTGTATCATCTTTATTAGCGACATATGGCAATTGGGACATAACATTTTTCATTTATTATTCTTTAATACAGCGTAAGCTGAAATGGCAATAACAAGCAGAACGACCCATACTCTTCAACAGAAGAACGACCTATGTCACGTCGTCAACTTAGATGTTGACACGGGGAAAAAGACTCTGGTGGATTCCCATTGTAAATGTTACCAAGGGTAAATAGTAAATAGTATTATGTTCGTCATAAACGTAAGCTGTAGCAAACATTAAGAGCTATGTAGGTCATCTTATAGACATGTATAACATTCCGAGAGTTTTACTGCGACTTATAAATTATTGTGTATTAAAAGAGTCCTGCACGGCACTCTTAAATTTGATGTTTGTTTTACTGTCTACCTCATCGGACATTGGCAGTGTAGATCTATGAAGATGTCTGATAATGCATTCGAGGAACTAAGATAACGGGGAAGTTAAACACGGCTATCATTCCTACAATTAATACAATACTTATTTGTGCAAATCAAAACCAACAGTTAAGACTGCGTATTGATGGGATTGATATACCGATCACCCTCTGAAAATAAAAACAACAACATCAACAAATCAAAAAGAAGTTGACCCAATTAAATTGGTAAGAAAAATTGACCCAACAAGGAGTAGACGTAGATAGAGTGTGGTCTAGCTTAGGGACAGTGAACAGAGACATTGAAAATAAACATTTGCCAACAAATACTACCAAAAATTGAAAGAGCAGCGTTCCTATAGATAAAGAAACTATTGCGTTAATTAAGGAATAAGACTTCTAAAAAGTGTGTCCAAATTAAAACTGCAATGGTAAGGAAACAGTACAACTGATCAAGAACTAAAGTATCAAAACTAGTACAAAAAGAAAGAAGAAAAATCATGTCAGTTTCATCCTTTTTTAGGCTAAAAACTTAGATTTACAAATGTATTGTCCTTTTTTATAGCTTCAATATGATCTGCATATTTTTCGAATACAGTCTAAATAATGGCCAGCAGTCAGTCACTCTGAGGGAAAATGGTTGTGAAGCTGTTAATACTATCAGCAATAGATTGGGTCTCTATTTGAGTTTAGCTCTCGGACAATGCGTTCACAAAGACTGTCGACGAGATTACTGTAGGCAGAAAGAAATGAGGCGTCAAATGTTAACTGATGCCGTTTTCAAAAAATGTTGCACTAAAAGATGCTTTTGCTGAAAACACGGACTTGAATGTTTCGTTGCATGTAAAGAATGCAAAGGGTCAAGTTGTTCATACTGCCCTCCCAATGACTTCATATAGTAGACCATTTTCTTTATCACTGCAGTGGTAGAAACGCCATTCTTTCCCGTTTTAATGCAAACGACACGTGAACCGTGTGCAAACTTAACGATAAAAAACTATTTACTCCTATAATTCAGCACATTTCTACAATCTGAGTGTCACACAGTTGGAGCCGTATCAGACGCCGAGTCTGGCTCCAAACTGTTTGCAACGGGATTCATTACTCGAATAGTAAACACATTCACTGGGAAAGAATAACCCATATCAGACTAAAACAATTCGTCTACTTCTAATATTGTCGTTTGCTGAAGTATTGAAACATTTATTTCTCTACATTTAAGAAGTACATTGGCTGCAAAGAGGTTCTCAGATGAGAATCCGTGTTACTCGGTATCTGATCTGTCTGAACCGTTTGCATTTGAGCCAAGATCTGTGACAAAAGATTCAATTTATATGTTTTGCACATTCCTAAAATATTAACCTTTTAGCTTAACTAAGCGAAATAGCTTCGCAAAAATACAAAATATCAGAAAAAGGCATGGTAATTTGTTATACACCAAATGAGACAACGTTTTCTACAAAGGGAACTTGTCACTTAACCTTTTCGTGGGCCATTGTGGTATATTTCTGTTTTATAATTTAACACCCACTGTATTCTGTCCAACTAACATACTATAATAGCCTAGTAATAGTTTTTTAATGAAATCGATATTATTGAGACCTTAAATTCAAACAATCATAAATGATAAACATACTCCAGTACTCCATACTCCATACAAATAGTCATAACATAGCGACCGGGATATCTGGCCAAATGTTGCACGATTCCATTCGTATATATGTAGAAGTGTACAAAACTGTATCATTTCCTTTGTTAAAGTTAAGGATGTAAATGCCGATACAGAACTATCTGCCTTTCGAAAGTAAACATCCAACACGAGTTAATCAACGTCAAATGCAGGTTGCGATAACGTATCTCGCCACCTGACCCAGTGTCGTCCTGTACAAAGTGTAACTATGCCAGGACTGGCTGTTCAAAGTTACAGGTAGTTCCTGCAATTGATCGAAAAGAAAGTTCTTCTATTTATTATTTAAGGATGTTGTTGTACGCAAACCAACATTTTGACTGTCCAGGCCATTCGTCACATATCCTACGTCGCGTCTGACCAGAGTATTTACTACATAATGTTTAGTATTGTTAACTGCTAATAGATATCCGTTTCAAAAACTACAAATACATTCAACAGATTAGATCACATGATTAGACGCGACATTTTAAAATCATGTGTCTGTCTATCTGACACTAAACTGTTTTAAACATGCGAATTAGCAACTGTGTTTCAATTTGTAAGTAAGTAGTTTTAGCAGAATACCGAAGTGATTTAGAATATATGTTATAAATTGGATTGTTTTAGTTTCTTATAACTCATATATGAGTGGCAATATGCATATTAAATGTTTGTTTTTATGTTGTAAATGCATGTTGTATGTTTATTGATAAGACTCAAACAAAGAATATATTTGTTTGATTGTTGGTTTCCGTCATGTAGCGCTGTTCCATTTAAACTCAAAATCAGATAATTTCAAATTACAATAAATGGCTGACGTGGCGGAATTTGAAACACCTAGGTGAGTATACAAGGCTTTCACAATGAGTCTTAAGACACATTTTAGTATACACCAAGATCAGCAGCCAATCTCCATTCAGGTTTTACATATGTCGTAGTTATAAACAATACAATTGATGGGATCAGACACCGCGATATAGACATGGATATTTGTATTGGTTCTCAGGCGACACCCTTTGTAAAGGCAATAAAAAATTATCTCTTGTCTACAGCCCACTTGTGTGCAATAGCTCATGCAATGAAAAGTTTTACACATAGCCTGGAATGAAATTGCTTTCTGCTAAACAGTGTCTGCTTGAATTTAGAAATATCGTCTGAATTTCTTCAGATTTGAGTAAACTTGTGTGTGAACTAGTGCTACAATGGTTAGCGGAAACTATAAAAGCGGTTAAATGCCTCTATTAATCGCGATTAACCAATTAATCAGAAGGAAATATTTCCCACCTGTCAACTTTAACAAGCCAGCAAGATATCAATAAGGGACACAAAACCCTGGTCTATTTTACTTCATTGAGTATGTGAAATAAAAATCAATATTCACCGACAATCTTTGATGGCCCGGTCATAACCGGGTCCCTGCGAGCAATTATCTATTTTAACATGTTCTGTGTTTGCCCTGTTTGAACAGTCAATAAGCTATCGCGATTTTTTTATTTACGTATTCAAGTCTCATAATGGCTGCACATATAATAAACATAGATTAACAATAAATATCACAGAGAAAGACAGCATAATTTCATTCATATTTGAATTATAAGAGACTATATTATTATCCTTAAAAACTACTAATAATTATATTTATTGCACATATTATTTACGAAACCGTACACAGATAAAGATATGCACAATGCCTGTTAATACAACACCGTCTGACAATTATGGTTACAAGTACATTGTCAAAGATTAGCGGAATAGTAGAACAAGGGTTTCAGTAACCTAGTTACGAAGAACGCACCAGTCATGGTGATCATCATGATAAATTCAGGGACGCTAATCCAGCTGAAAAAGGGCGTCTAATCAAATCATTGCCTGCTTTATTTCCATCCGTTCTCCTTTAAACGTAACATGTGGTGGAACATGTAGTGTCAACCCGTTTGAAACAAGATCAGGCGCCGCGGTATTCAGGGGGAAATTGCGTCGGAACAGGATCCAAGCTGTTTGAATGTTTTAATTTGTCGAGATCAAAAGGATAATGGTTATTCAACATCGTGTAGGGCAACACGCAAACATGATCATATCCATTACATTTGCCTTTGTTTTGATATAATAGAGCTGGGTTTAATGTGGGTACGCCTTTTACAACTGGCTACAAGCGTCTAGAAATCTAAGAATAAGTAATTACTGGACTCAATCCGGACTGCAGAAAACATCATCCGGTCCGGATCCAGCCAGTCTATTAAATGTAAAACCTCTAGCGAGAAAAACAAGAAAACGCATATAGGGTAAATGCGACTTATCAACATAAATGAATTCTTTTGATTATTTCTAAATAAAAAGACGCCATTTTGAAATTTGAAACTTTCACCTACACTCAACAAGTATATTACAGTTCACAGCTTAAAATGGATTTATGTAAAATTAAAGTACCAGTACTTGCCATTCGGTAATATATCCTAATTTGCCGGATACTGCATGGTCGGTTATAATTAACTTTCTTGGCATAGAGCTGCTGAGTTATGTTCAGTAATAAACAATCTTTTCAATGGTAAAGTTTATAACACAACAAAGTGTTTAAACGCCCAATTATGCGATTCGGATCACTTTTATCTTATTAAAGACGCACCCGGGAGTTGTTTCTGCGCAGATTACGACGCAGTTATATTCTATTTCTAATCTTACTACGCCATCAACACGTAATTTGATAGTTTATCCCCACATCGACCATGTCATAGTGTAAAAGGCATACACGGGCTATTTTCAGTTTATAGAAACGGTCAATGTGTTAGACAACATCATGTTTCCAAGCTTTTGCACGAGAAAGACCCCAATGGAGTAATTGAAACCAATGAAAAGTGTAAATATTGAGTTAGATACACATATATATCTTCTTCAGATGCGTAAGAGCGATTTTGTTATAGGTATAGGATAGAGGCCGAAAACTGTCTATTATGTGAAAGACAGGACTGATCGAGGCGTGTTAGCGCCGATATTAGTTCTTTCTTTCACATAATAGACAGTTTGAGGCTTCCATCATACTTAAAACGTGACATCCTTTGTGTAAATAATGGAGTGTGTGTTGAATGTAAACCTACGGCACACTTGAAGCATTCACACTGGGTAGTTATTACACAGCCGTTTTCTATACATTCGAGTCTGAAGACGGTGCATGAAATAATTGAGATATTCATTGTACCTTATTTAACGAGTGTACACACGTCGTGGTCCGTCA
>JAULCE010074436.1:0-13032 GCA_032359355.1 Macoma nasuta | reverse complement strand
CTTGGATCCCAATGAGACGCCGTATAACACGGCGTCTCATTGTGACCCATGCTGCTTGCAATTTTGGCACAATGGTTATAGAGAATATTTCTAAAATACGGAAAAATCCGGAGATCTCCGGAAAAATCCGGAGAAATGGTCGGCCTGTATGAAACAGCTAGTATTAAATACAATTGAACCTAGTTATCGCGAACTCGATTGAGCCGAATTCATGCCTTAATCAGAAAATAAAATATCCGATCCAAAACATAGGCATTGGTATAAACGTGTCGATGTTGAGGGACTATTCTACAACACGCATTCAGTTCTAACTTCGGGAAATACGAACTGAGAAGAACAGCTCCCGCGTCTTCAAAGTAATGAATTTCGACGGTAGTTTACGTCCGAAATTAATATTGGTTGTTCCTGGACAATTTAACAATTAGGGAGAATAAATTGTTCGAAACATTAGTGTATTCTGTGTTAAAACAACATGAATAATGACCGTATAACAGCAGCATAATAATTATAGAGGATAGTTGTATTTTACAGTGAAAACAAATTTATTTTCACCAATTGGAAAGAAAAAGTGGCGTTTTTACGACTGAAAAAGTCACGAGTGAGAACACTACTTTTGATTCCGACAAGAGGCAATAAAATCAAACATCTTACACTGTAATATATGTTACTATTTTTCTAAATCTTACTTCCCCTTTGTTGATATTAAGTTAAGTCAAATACATATAATGCTATAGACGTAGCAATTCTAAAACAGTGGGTTTAGGCTTTTGATTCACAAATCTTAAGATTTTCTAGTCTTATTTCCCATAAGTACAAGCGTATTGGAACGAGTTGAGTCAAATTTCAAGTTTTTAAATATTTGTATTAAATGTTTGATCTCTCCAAAATCTATCAAGCCGACTTTCAAAAGTCCCGATGGTTTTAATAGCATTTACGATATAAGGTGGTAAGCTTTTCCTAAAATATACACAACGGTACATTTGAAGGAGTGTTTTCTAAGATAAAATTACGATTCAACCGTTTTCTAAATAACATAATACGCTACGAAAAAAAGACTGCATGCAGCAAATTTGATCACAAAAGCTAAAAAGAGTCACACATTGTGATAGTTCTAGTTTTTTCAGTCTCCGACTATTAGGCAATCGTATAAAAACACCAAGATATAAAAAACTCAAAAATAGTTTCGGCAACAAAAATGATAATGATAATTTCACTGCTGTTAATCGTTACTAGGCATGTAAGCAAAATAATAATACTTTCAAAGATTATTGTAGGTGTATTCTGCTAAAAGGGTTATGTCTTGATCACACTTCATCATCAACTTTATTTGTTGTTTTTTTTAATTTCTCGCAGTGTAAAAAATATGGCGTTCTTATTCAAACATTCAGTTTAACATGCATGACTTTGTCACGGAAAAATAGTATTCAAAACTTAAAAGCCGTTTGACAATACTTCAATCTATGTAGCTGTGCAATGCAAATATATTTTACTTCATTTTGAAGATTTAAGTAAAACAAAAGTCTTTTTGCGCCACTCGTGTGTTTTACACCAGTCATTACGACTCATTAATTTAAAGGTTTATGCATCGTTTTGTTATCGAGAATAAATTTTAAAAAATATATAAAGATGTTTGAAAGTACCTAAATTTATATAACCTAGACAAGATCTGTGAAACGTCAACTACATTTACTAAGATAAGACAATCGAAATATTTCAGGTTTCAAATATTCGAGGCATACGGTTTCTTAAATGGATCAGATATTCCAGTTAATTCATGTGCCACAAAATGTCTACAACATAGATCTATAGTATTTAAAATGACTTCGTCAATATTGCAAGACGATTTATATAGATCTCGGTATCCAAACTTTCTATTATTACGTTTATATAAAAAAGTCACACCATATATATCTGAAGAATTATAATGTTCTCTAAATCGGAAGACTCGCAAAAAATGTTTTTAGTCATACCTGGTTTAAGCGGTCATCTAATTAAAAAGCGTGCGTATCGCATCAGACAGGTTATTGTTTCATGCAGAACATCACCGAAAAAGACAACAAATTCGTCATAATCTTATTGGTTGCTAAATACAGGTGCATCTATATAAACAAAATGCAGTTGCATGTCAAATGTATTAGTTATTTCTATACATTACTGAAAATAATCAAATTGACTATTCAACCACACTGTTTTTTTCCTGTTCGGTGTGAATAATTATTGCTAATAAGCTGGTTCACAACTCTCAGAAACCACAAAAGCGCTTCCTACGAGTTTTAAACCGTTCACTGCCCTACCCCGAGTGTAGTAACATATGCACAGAGCTTGGATCCGGATGAGACGTAGAGTAAATCGGCGTCTCATTTGGATCCAAGCAGTTTGACAGTCGGCCAATGGTTTTACCAAAGGTCGAAGGAATATTTAAGTTTAAAGCGGAAATAGAACAATTATTGCGAATTTGCACAATATGTCTGTCAGTGAAGGGGTTAATAATTTACAAACAGAATACGCCATATAATCGCTTCAAAATTGGTTAAAACGTTTTGATTTGCTTCCGATTCGGTTCTAATTCCGATTTCAATTTAATTAGTTTCCTATTGTAAATGTAAGCTTTATCGACGTTATGGTTCTATCCGTTATCCTATGTTGTAGACTTTGATTAAGGTATGAAAGATAATTACACGCGTGCTGTGCTCTCGTGAATCCGTTGATAGTTGGAATAAGGCGTACTAGGCGAGTTTGATAGTTTTGAACCGAGAACGCCCTAGTGGCTTTGGAAACAATTATACCAATTTGATTCGGTTCTAATTGCGGTTTGTGTTTAATTAGTGCCGGTTATGTACATACTTAGTGTGCTTGTTCTACGTTCTGCGCGTTCTTACTGTGGAATCATTTGGTAGCTATCTTAACCATTTCATACAAATATCTATTTTAAGAATTATCAACAAGTAAAGAGTCTAATGACACGTACGAAAATCAAGGCCAAAGGAATATGTCAATTTTTTAACTATATTGTAATCTTTGTAGGAAATGGAAATTTGCTAGTTACGAACAAATGCTCAATTTCCAACGATGTTTTCAAAAGTCATCATTTACAAAAAAGAGCGCTATTGTAGAGGAAAGTGTTAAAAGCAACAATCGTTTAGAAACATTTTCTAAAACCAGTCTAATAAAAATTGCTAGAACGATACATTGATACGGTTATTGTTTCAGTATTAACAATAACTTAATGTTGAAAGAATTTGTGCAATAAATTCTCTGAAATGCTTTATATATCAGAACAACCACATAATAAAGAGCTTGCAATCAAATTTTCGCTCCCTTTGCCTTTTCCCAGTTTTTTTCGGAAATTCTATGTTTATCTGTGATTAACAAATCTAATAAAGATAAATCATATGCAGAAGGATCCGTAAAATAGCTGATCTGCCCTGAGTGTCTTGCCAATTATAATCAAGATTTACACATATTCTTGTAAACAACACCTACTGTACGAAATTGCGAAGGTATGTATTTCTCTTCCACTCCAAAAGAAATAAGATCTTGATAAGACGAAATGTTTTATTATGTCAAGTGATTTGGGTCTATATTGTCTAACCGAATTACTCTATAGATACGCCTGTTGAAGCTTCTGTATCAGATGATTATAGAAAACATTGTGGGAAATGAAGCATTTGCTCATAATGAGGAAAGCTATTTTACCACAATGTGTTCAAAGCAATTCAAGAAATGTTTTGCGTCCTATGAGATAATATTCCTATTTACTTCTTTAGTGCGTGAGTCAAAAATAGCTTATGGTTACACTATTTCCTCTACAAAAGTGTTTTTGTAATTGCTGACTTTTGAAAATATTGTAAAGAGCAAATGCTCCATTTCCTACAATGAAAGAATGATCTCGTTCGGATATGTCTAAATATAGCCAGTTGGGGAAAACGGTCAAAAGGTTTAGGATTAAAATCGTACAGCGGCGCTCATGCATGCCAGTATAGTGTTGCAATACGATTATATGCCCCGGAAGAACCCCCGAATGACATCACATACATATTGAGATATACTGTATATAGGTGGTGGGTTGACCGACAGGCCACCGAATATAGCAAAATTCCATAGGGAAAAATAAAACTGCGTCACAGACCCCTGCATTCTTTATATCAAATTATATGAGTATCACGAAATTTGGTCTAAGCGAGGTTTATCTTAGAGTTTCCCCATAGGAATTAGTTATAAGCAAGTTCCACTGTACTGGGCCTGTATGATTCGTAACGAGTGAGTGATCCAATTTCTATATCTATATTGTTCTCAAAACCATTCATCTAAATGCATTTTCCTTTCTCTTATTTAGCTCCCTTTTTATCGGAAGTAATGAATTTGAGTCAATCTAAAGTACAGTCATGCAGCATTTGATGCAAAGAACTGTAACAAATGATGTAATCATTTGAAGTTTCCTCAAAGGAATACTGACAATTGTTATTTCTTGGGAAGTCGGTTAATCCAATACCTAATATGCTATATTTAGACTTATCCATCATAATATATATTTATTTCGAAACGGGATACATTTCAGGTCAGGAAAATATCAGTTTCAAATGGTTATGAAAATATTATTGGAAATTGAGCAATTGCTCATCATGAGCAAATGCTCAATTTTCCACAATATTTTCATAAATCATGTGTTATAGGTGTGTCAAAATGCGTAATTATGAGGTAAATGGTTAAAGGATATAAATCCAAGCTTATATTAAGCAACCATCTGATTAGGACGCATTCAGATTAGAGAAGAAATGTGATCGCTTAATGCAAAACAAAAGTAATGCAAAAAGCTCATTCTGAGTTTCTTTCGTGCTGCCTTAAGCGACGTCCAGTAAACAAGACTTCAAATTCTTTGCAATTGTAATGGTTGCTTAATTCAAGTTAAACTGTACATAGCCGTTACGAAGCTCATAAGGCGTATAACATGGTGCGATAAATTGCCATCGTCTACAATTTGTCTTCTCATAAAGAACCATTTGCTCCCGTCGTGAATGATGATAAACTATGATTTAATATTAAGCAGACAAATTTGCTCTGAATATAAACAACGCCAACAAAGTTATCTGCACAAGTGCACAGTTTTACTTTTGTAGAAATATTCTAGTTTTCAGTTTCTCTTCCGAGTTCTTATCTCGTCACCGATCTTTGAAACTGTTCCAAACAATGTTTTATTGGTGACCACTAGATATGTGTACAGTCGACCCTCATGAGGTCGATATCGTTGGAACTACCAGATCAAATTCGAACTACCCGAAGTGCGAATTTAATTTGAACTTCAGGTAATTAGAACTTGTAAAAACAGTCCCGCCAACTTCGACATAACGAGTTTCGACTGTTTATCCCCGATTATCTGTTATTTGTATGACACAACTAATGTCTCTTCCTTTTCTTTCAAGCAATCATACTCACCGCTGAAGAAAACGTTTCTATGCCCTCACCACTAAAAGAGGGGACAGAAAGCTTTGCCTTTGTCCGTCTGTCCGTCCGTCCGTAAATACGTACGTCCTCCCGTCCGTCCGTTCGTGTTGGTCGCATATCGCTAAAAGCGTTTGTACTACAGACTTGACACTTCATAGATATATTATTCAGGGTGTGAACTTGTGTACCTGAGTATTTTCATCTGCCCAAAATTAATATTGAAGGAGTTATGGGACTTTTTTATGAAAATATGGCATTGATGACAAAGCGGAAGTGGGGCATCTGTATCCTATGGACACATTTTCTTAGTTTTTCTCTTCCTTTTATATCCAACATTTGTGTGATACAAACCGCAGAAGAAAGTGTTCTTGTTGGCAGACAACTATCATAATCATCTGAATAAACAATCTAATCTTCTCAATTAGTTTTGAACAAAGGTTAATGGAGCATTTCGTATAAAATTCTCATGTGTTACCACGCTGCAAGAGGCAAGGAACAATAATCTCACCATGTTACAACGATGGCGGATCGATATCGCAATGAAATACAGTCAAACCTGTCTTTGAGCGGAAACTAAATCATGATGTATTGCTTGTCACTTAATGCGGAACAAAGTAATGTAGAAAGCTCTCAAAAGAGTTGTCTGAATTACCTTTATACTGCATTAAGTCACCTGTCCAAAAACGACTCTTTAATACTTTATTTTATGGTCGCCCAAGACAGATTTTACTGCAGTTTCAATGAGAAAAAGGCCACGGGAATATTGAAAATATTGAATGCCTTAAAATACCTAAATCCATTTTGAAATTTAACGCAAAACCTAAACTGAGAATAAACTCACTGGAAATAAAATTACTAACAAATAACAAGAAAGCAAAATTAAAACCATAAGGAGCTACTTTAGTTGCAATATATCTTAACCTTCATCATGCGTATCGCGACCTAAGGTCGTGATGTGTAATGTTTGCAAGTACTTTGAATCCAGATCAGACGCCTCGTGACTCGGCGTCTAATCATGTTCCAAGCTGTTTGACATCCGGACACTAGTTTACAATATATTAAGAAAAGCGGACAAGGTTTGAAAATCAAGCAAACGAGAGTTTGAGAATACGACAACTTTTGCATAGGATAAGGGTTAATAGTTCATGCACGGATTTGTCGTAGAAAACGTAATTTAAACACCAAATGGTTGCTTGCAGCTGAGCAGATCATCAAATAATGAGCCATATAGCGTCAACGACATTTTCTTAGATTGGAAAACTAAAATATATATGATGTATGGCATGTAGGCTTTGAATTACAATTAAGATATATTTATTTATTGCTCCATACAGTAGAACATATGTCTGTAACATACTTAACCCTGTCCAGAACAGAAACACCTTTTAGCGCCTCTGTAACTGATCGCCAATAAAGGCATTGTCAGAAATTGAGCATTTGCTTGTAGCGATCATTGCTCCATCTCATACACAATGATTACAATACAATTCAAAAGTTGCATATTTCTTTTACTAGATGATAAACGAGAATTGTCAATACGTCTAGGCAACTAAGATAACGTTCCCTAGTTCTCTTTTGTTTTCAATTGAAACAACTACTCATAATGAATCAGTACACAGAGAAACTGGTAGTGTTTTATAATCTTAGAGTGAAAAGTTTAAGATCATTCGTACAGCAGCGTTCACATTTTTATTGTTATAGAAATAACTGGATATTACTTTTGTAATGATCATATTTCTGTTATTATGTCTGTAAATAGATGAAAAAAGATGTGTGTGTGTGTGTGTGTGTGTGTGTGTGTGTGTGTGTGCGTAGGTGTGTATGTGTGTGTGTTTACCAGCCCGGAAGTTATATTATGAATATATTCCTGAAAGAGCTCTGATAAATGAAAGATAAATAGAAATTGACATATGTTGAATGAATTTATCTGCAAAAACACGTATAAATGTACAGCGGTAATAACGCTATTCTATACAAACTAACGCGTTAGACACACACCATAGATAACCTATGCAAACAGTTTGGAGCCAGATCAGATGCTCGGCGCCTGATCCGGCTCCAAATTGATGACACGCATAGTTATAATAATGTTAAAAAAGACAGAAAATTATTATCGTTTCATATTGCGTTTGCGTTGCCTTAGCGTTTAAAACGCTCCTTCAGGAGCAATTTGATCTTGGTCAACACATTTGCTAAGCTTGGTGTATTCAGATAGTATCACAAAGTAAAACCTAAGGAAGTTCAGGAACCTGATAGATAATTGAGACAGGCAGACAGGGAGTCCAAATAATTGGTGTTTTTACGATGATTCAATCAGTTTGCCTAGATATGTCGCCTGAAACATTCTCAAGAGCCGATAGATCATCATAACGTTTGTACTTTTGCAGATGGCATTAAAACAGGGCTCCTGATGAAACTTTTGGACTAAATTTCTTAATGCATTACGTTCTCCGAATAGGAAATTTATATGGACGTAATTCTAATTCATTCACCATCAGTTTCGCTTCCTGACCGTTGTTAACACTTTCGCTGCCAAATTCAAATGTGTGGGTTGTAACTGGTTTTGGATTAAATATTTTCTGGAAATAAAAGACGAAAATATTTAAATAACTTCGATTTTCCGACATTTTGATATTCGGAATAAATTTTGTTGCAAAACAATGAATTTCCTTATCTGAGACTTCACTTTTTAGCAGTGTCGACTTGATTCGCCTATGGCGGTGAAAGGGTTTAAAAGTATTTTTCACCAGATTGTAAGTTATATCTATCATTTTTCTAAAGATGCGATTTGGACAAGATAATTTAGCAGACCACAACTTTACAGGGTTGGGATCTTAAGCAGTGTAAGAGTTATTTCCAACAATAAGTATAAGAAATGAATTTTTGTTACGAGCAAATACACCATTTTTACAATATTTTCAAAGCTATTATACTTTCTCCTAAATAATCTTCATACTCAACATACAATACTGGTACGGTTCTCCCTAAACGACTCGAGTCGAGATCGTGCTCAAACTCGAATGTCAACATTGGATATCTCATTCAATTTGATATCAAATGCACTTTTGAAATGTTGAGTTTGAGCCACGATTTCGACTCGAGTTGTTTAAGTAAAAGACTGACCAGAAACTAATAATCAAATTGACGATTTTATCGGTTTTTCGCCGGTTCGCTCCACTGCCTTTTCGGATAAGGTTTATTGTCGTGTATAAACGAATATAAAACTCTCAGAAAGCGCATAAAGTTCTTTAGAAGGCGCATTATGACCATAGAACTGTTCGAAAACGGCTATTTGTAATAACTATATCGATTCGATTCGGTACTGCTTCGGTTACGATTCCGGTTTTACTTAATTGGTTTACGTACTGGATACTTTCATTTTGAATGTGTCTAAAATAGCTCTAAGGGTTAAATTTCGCATTAAATGTCTAAAGTGATAACTTCTGATGAAACTCTGAAATGTAATTTGATTAGCACTTATTATATGCCTTCGGTATACTGTATTTTTTTAAAAAAAGAAAAGCATAAAACTTGGTCCCTCCTCAGAAACCGAACTTGGGGTTTAATTCAGAGCCAAGCTGTTTGACACACAAACAATAGCTTAATCGGGTCTGACGCGAATCAAAGTAGTTTTAAAATCTAGCTGACGCGAATTTAGGAAACAATTTATGCATACACATTAGTTGTACAGTAGAATTTGATTCATCACTACCATGCCGTAGGTTATGTCCAGGTTAGTACAAAAACAGCTGATTCAGTAGCTACGTGATGAATAGAATCTAACCTTCATGCTCATATAATACTGAATAGTACTTTACACGTTTAGTTTCATCTAACTCGTTTAATACAGAATTCTATGCAAAGCATGCAAGATCCTCTATATCTCTTAAAAATCATATTGCTGCTTCGTGTAATAACCATTAAGATCATTCAATATTTGCCCCGATACTTCATACGCCGTATTTTGTCTTATCCACAAGGGAAGTATCTGATGAAAAGTCAAAGGGAGTGTGTTGCGTTTTGATTGTATTAATCACATTGTAAAACATAGAGTAATAGCTCGTACATGTAACGAGCAAATGCTCCATTTCCTACAAAAGGTTTCAAAAGCCATCCGCTTCAGAGGCGCCAAAAGGTGAAATTATGGTGTAAAGTGTTAATACTTGCTATTAATGTTAAACCAAACTTAGGATAACGATAAATGAATACATTACCTCTGACGGTTTGCATTGTTATCTACCTATTATATAAGACGAGTTTCATTTTGTCTGTGAATATAACTTATATACTGATTAAGACATGCATATATATCTGGATATTATAGATGTATGCCTAGTATGATAACTTAACCGTTGGTTCGAGATAACTTACGGTTTATGTCAGGGATGTTCCAGCTCACCGACACCCCACAGCGTTTCCGTTAAGGGTGTTAAAGTCGGAGAAGACAATGTTAGCATTTATCTGTATGCCGATGATTTCGTTCTGGTCACTAATAATGGACAATATATATAATGTATGATAACCAAAGTAGAGAGTTGGTATCACGACAACAATCTTTGTAAATACAAGTAAAAGTAACGTTGTTCATTTTCGACAAAAGTCGGCACCAAGTTCTAACGTTAAGTTTGCAAATAGAGATGAGGTTATACAAGTAGTTTCAAATTATAAATATCCCGGTTTTTTGTTAAACGAGTATTTAGATATGATGTTAACAGTCAGAATAGTTGCTAAGAGTGCTGATAGAGCTTTAGGACTGATAATATCAAAATATAAAATGATGGTTTGTATGCCTTCGTTTCTAGTTTGAAATGCAATACAAGATGTACAGTGAAACGGTTATATTTCCATGTGTTAAGAGCGTGCACTCTCTGTTTTAATGTACATGTACACATTTGTTGCTTTTGTTTGTTCAACTTTATCTCGCTTTTTTATAATATATGAAACTCTTAACGTTTTGACTGTTGATTTAATTAACAATTAACTAATTACAAAAACAATGACTGTGCCAAACGTATAACTATCCATGCAAGCAAAGCATTCTTTACGTTCACTATCCAGGGTATGTTTAAAATTCAGGCGAAATGATTATTCGAAATGCCATACAAGTTTTACATAAGTAAAAAGGTGATGTATCAATGTATTGAGAGCGAGCAAAGTATCTTTTAATGTACTTGTACATATTTGTTCCTGTTGTTTGTTTAAATATATTTTCTAATGTATACATTTCTAAACTGTTGGGCTGTTGATTTGATCAACAGTTTAAAAATGAAAAAGCATTTACTGTACCAAACACTCAACTACCCACTTAAGCAAGACATTTTCTATCCATGGTATGTTTAAAATGTCGTGAACATGACTGATAAACTTTGTTGTGACATCGGCGTTAACGTTATTTAGATTTCTTCTCCAAATCAATTCGTTAATTGGATATCAATACAAAGAGGTGTAATATATCCAACTCTACGTTATTCAAGTAAAATTGTGTTGTCTTTTTAGTCAAAACGTTTTTATAGAACTAAAGCTGATTTTTTCTACAACATCAGGTTTTTTTCCGGGTCCACAAGTTTTACTCCAATATAAAAGAACAGTCTTGACGGGATTTCTTCAAATAGTTCTTTTCGAATGTCAAATGGTAACGCATGGGTTCTAATTTTCCAAGTAAGCTAACATTGCATTGGTAGTTTGTTCTTCAGTATACTGTTTTGTTTTATTAAAATGTCATGTTCTTGTAAAATAAACACATAAATACTTATATATGTCATCTAATTCAACTGGTTATAGTCAAATTTTGAATGATGAATTTCATTACCGCCTCCCTTTTCCTATATATATTATTTAGTTTTGGTGACATTAATGCGCCATTTCCATGCATCAAAGTAATCTCAAACGTATAACGGACGAATTGAAGTTTATTGGTTGTGATGGTGTCATTACGGAATATAAGTGTCGTCTGCCTATTTAATAATAAAACTCTTTAAATATACAATATCAACTCCATCAAATGTGTGAAATACATTTACACCTGTAATATCGAGGCAATCAAGATGATCATTAAAAAAGTAAACTGACCAAGAAAATAAATATTTGCTTCTCCTTGTCAGACACCTATCATGATGTTAAAACATCTAATGAACCATCTGAGGATATTACTCGATAGTACATTTCTGTAAACTGACTTTGTTTAAAGGAAGTTATCTATGCAATATTGGCTTTTAATTTCGACTAATAACTACCGGGCAAACTAAAACAATAGCGTCTGACATCGCATTAGAACAACTTAACTCCAGTTATATCAATGACAAAGCTCACTGGATCATTATAGATAGATACATAGTCTACAAACTACAAGAGGTTGAAATTTCAGTTTGAGCACAGTCTCAGCTCGATTCATTTAGTGAAAGCCGATTCTGGTCATAGCTTACCCCAGCGTCAAAAGTTGAACATCGCACAGCGACTCTCATATTTTGATTGTGATAGAAATATATGCATATTACGGTTGTACTTAATCAAATTTCTTTCATTATGTTTGTAAATATATTAAAAAAGATGTGTGTTTACAAGCTCGGCTCTGACAAATGAAGAACATATTAAAGTTGACAGTCATATTATGTTGTATGCATATATCTACAGTACAGTGGTACTAATGCTATTCTTTACCTACTAACGATCGAGACACACCACTGATAACATATACAAAGAGTTTGGAGCCAGATCGGACGCCGAGTTACACGGCGTCTGATCCGGCTTCAGACTGTTTGGCACCCATAATAATTATTTCTTAAAACGCCTCAAATAAGAGTTAATATTTCATATAACGTACATTGCGTTTGCGTTGCCTTAGCGTTTAAACCGTAAAGAATAACGTTTTTCCCTATGTATAGCCGTTCAATCTAATCGGGTCAACACGTTTTGCAGGCCATCAGCATATTTAGAAATTGTCTCAAAGCAATACCAAATGTATTTATGGACCCTTGTAGACAATTGAGACAGACAGACATTGAGTCCAGAGAACTGGTGTTTTTACGATGATTCAATCAACTCGCTGAGATATGTCGCCTGGAACATTCTCAAGAGCCGATAGATCACCATAACGTTTGTACTTTTGCAGATGACACTAAAACAGTGCTCCAGATAAGCGTGCGACAAAAGTTCTATATGAAGTTATGCAATAATTTCTCTGAATGGGAAGTTTATATGGACGATATTTTAATTCACCCTTCAACAGTTTGGTCGTCTGGTCCTTTCAAAAAGTATTATTCAGCAGATTGTGCATTATATACATCGTTTCTCTAAAAACCAATACAGAAAGGGTAGATGGATATTACATAAAGTCTACTAAAGAATATATCTAAGAAAAGGCTAGGAGGCTAAAAATTTTATGGAGTAACTCAGTGTCTGATAATAATAGATGCTGCTTGACACATGATCAATAGCCTTATAAAATTTGATGCGATTTGGACAAGATAATTTAGCAGACGACAAATTTACAGGGTTAGAATCTTAAGCAGTGTCCGTGTTCTTTCCAACAATTAGTATAAGAAATGAATATTTGTTACGAGCAAATACGCCATTTTTCCAATGTTCTCAAAG
>JAULCE010074435.1:0-20749 GCA_032359355.1 Macoma nasuta | reverse complement strand
TACACCGCCCTTCTTATTTCTATATAGCCGTTATCGGGTTTTCGCCCAATCGATAAAGGACCAATTGTTGGATATGCAATACGCTCGCCAATTTTCGAAGAAAATTGGAATACATGTATATCTAAAAATTGAAGCAGACGATAATTTTCGTAACAGGCTAAGGGTTAATTCAAAGTAGCTCGTTATTACCATGGTTCTTTGTATATCACGACCAATTATTGAACATAAATGTTGTTGTTGTTTTTTAAAATGCCAAACTACAAAATTTAGCATTATTACGTGACATTATGCATATAACATATCAGCGTAATGAACAAGGAAGGGCAAGTTTCCCTTAACTTAGTGAATTAAGCTTCAACAGCAAAACTATTGTGTTTTGAAAATTTGACCTTGAAGCTTTCTTGAAACCTTGAGAAATGCATTATTTCCGCACATAGTTATCTGCTACAGGTGCGCCAAAATTCGTATATATCGAGTTAAGGGTTTAAACTCTGGACTGTGATTTTTTCACTCTGTTCAGTACACAAATAATATGAAATTGAACATTCTTCAAGCACGCATTTTTAATGCCGAAGTGCTTGGTGCGTGACGCGTTAGTTGAGAAATAATAGAACGAAGTAATGATATAATCCCAGATAGATTATTATAAGCATATATCGCTGTATACTTTGAGAAAGAATAACGTTTCTGTTACTGTAACTCTTCCGGATACAACGAAGTAGTTATATAATCCCAGATAGTTTGTTACAACCATGTTTCGCTGTATACATTATAACATATGCTTGTTTGTAGAATGTTGCTGTAAGAGCCACGACTGATATTGAGAATTTGCGGCGTCAAGCGGAGGCAGAGCGGAATAGCATGGCCGCCGAGTACACCCGACAGCTGCAGGTGCTGATTGAACAGAAACAATGGGAGCTGGCGGTATGACGTCACAGAAAACACAAATGCTCTCTAACTGAAAACATTCCTTATCCTTATCATGCTGCGTAACTTGGTGATCATACCTTTGACCTAATTCCAAGCCGTATGAAAATATTACTATGGTCGTAATTATAATGATAAGGGTTTAACATTAGTTAGATTTTTTTATAAAGCAAATCGGACCGAAATCAGCCGTTGCAGCATTTTTGCGAAGTCAGGCTATGCATTATTTTTGTGATAGAAAATGAAATAAGGACGATTTGACAACTGTAAATTAGTGACCGGATGAAGCTCAGTCATAAACATGTTTGCTCGTAGACTGCTTTTCCCAATATGACGACTTATTCATTGAGAGAAAGTCTATTACCAAGTCACATACTTAAAACATATATATAGAATCCTTAAATATTCTTTGCATTATCCGTGCGTCTTATTCGTGAGATATAAATGAAACGTTTCATTTTAGAGAATCGTCCGTCCCGTCTTAGAGTACAGTAACTCTGCATGGGACAAATGTACAAAAGAAGAGAAAATTATTTAGAATCTATACACACCGAGGCTGCCAGAATTGTTTCTGGGGCTACCAAATTATGCAGTATACACAAACTGATGTCAGAACTAGGCTGGGACACACTTCAAAAACGCAGAGACAATCATAAGTTAGTAATACTTTACAAAATAATTAATGGGCTGACTCCCGAATATCTAACTGAATTACTCCCCCACTTGTCCAAGATGGAAACAACTACAATTTACGAAACTCAAACAACCTACGCACAATATATGCCCGTACAAATCTCTTTTTTACTTCATTCTTGCCATCAACACTCCGAGCCTGGAATAACTTAAAAGAGCCTATAAGGTAATCTGCTTCTCTTTCCGAGTTCAAAACTAAACTTCAACCTTATATTTAGTTATATTCTTTTTATTGTATAACGCTTGTATGGTGCGAATACTCACATGAACGTGAATATTGGTGATTGAACGAATGATTGTGAGTATACATGTGCGGATGAATGTGGGTTTGTATGTTTATATGTGTGTGTGCGTGTGTGTGTGTATTTGCGCATGTGTGTCTAAGATAATGTAAACCATCTTACAAATAGTAAATTTGATCGCCTCCGTGGGGTCTCCTTCGATAGTACAATGTTGACGGGTGGACTTTGGTCGCGTTTTGAGCCTATTAGGCGCGGCAGTCGATCGGGGTCCGCACCGGTTGCTGTGTCTCTTTGATGTAGATCTAATATCGGTGCTCATTTAGATAATATCTGACAGGAGAAGAAAATCATAAGCTATGTTTGCTTCCTTTCTTATCCTGTACCATATGTTTGTATCATGTATACTTTGCAATCTATAATAAAAATATGTTTAAACTAAAGTTTCATTTCATCTTTGTAATGGAACGTCGTTATCTCGAACTCCTTTAAGTACAATTCATGTTTTAACCGCAAATAAAAAAAAGTACAATGTACGTGTCGAAGTTGAGGGATCTTTATCAATTCAAATTATCGAATTTAATTCGAACTTCGGAAATATCGAAACTCATGAATATAGTCCCGCCAACTTCGATATCCAGATGTTCGAGTGAATGGTGCAATGTTTTTATTTAGGAGCAGAGAAACTCAATAAGCCAAAAGTTCACGGAGGAAGTGCAGTCTCAAATGGCAAATCACAAGTCAGCGCTGGAAATGGCACAGAGACAGTCGGACATTATAAAGGCAAGAGAACTGTCTGCACAAGCCGACCAGGCTCGAAGAGACAAAGGTAATTCAACCACATTTATCTTGATTTTAGAGTCATTGCCTCATGTACTACACTTTGACTTACAGACGCTTCTCTGTAGCCATGACTCTCACCTTGTACTGCCAAATGCACGCAATATCACGGTTAAGACAAATTCCTATGTCAACGAAGTAGATCTACAACATATTGCGCTAATAATCTCAGCAACATTATTTTGGTGCAAGTTATAAACAGATCTTGATAGGGAGCATCAGTGGTCCTCTTGAATTTAAACATACATTTAGTATTATGATGACAATTTAATTAAACAACATGCTTGAGCAGTTGGCCTTTTTGCAATGTCGCGAGATTCACTGTAAAGCATGTTCAGTAGGTGATTATTAGTTTTGTTAACGTTTGGAGTCGGAGCAATTATGTTCAAGCCTTTGACAAGTTCGCTAAATTTTAAGGGCGCTTGACAAATCGTAAGATTGAAGCAGACGTGTGTTTAAGAAGAACAACCTGGAGGTAAAACCTCTTTTGTTTTATAGAATCACTGACGCAAGATCTAAATCAGCGGCACGCTTTAGAGCTACAGAGAAAAACACAAGAATATGAAGGCAGTTTAGTCGCAGTGAAAGCAGAGCTGGATGGTACCAAAGCTGCAGCCATACAGAAGGTGGGTTATTTAAAAATCATAAATGATTTACCGTTGTTGACCGTCAGATGAATCTTGATTCGGAGTTCAGATGCGTAGTAATTGAATCACGAGGGCTTTAGATCAAGGTCTACCCTATTTGTACATGCTCTGCTGGCCGGATACTTAGAACTATAACGGTAATACACCGTCATACAGGAGGCATGATTATATAGACCATGTCATGCAAGAGGTACATGTAGGGTGTACATGTATGCAACCGATATGTGGTACGATGTATAGGCACACAGTCAAATAGATGGCAGGATGGAAAAAAAACACCTTCACATAATTATATAGTATCATGGAAAAGTCAGTCATACAGATGGTATGATGGAATAGCCACAGTCAAACAAATGGTAGGATGAAGCAGCTTCATTCACACAGATGGTAGGATTGGAAAGTCACATTCAAACAGATGGTAGCATGGAAATGCCACAGTCAAACAGATGGTTGGATTGAAAAGCCACAAACAGATGGTTAGAAGGAACAGCCACAGTCAAACAAATGGTTGGATGGAAAAGCCGCAAACAGATGGTTGGAAGGAACAGCCACAGTCTAACAGATGATATGATGGAACAGTCACAGTCCAACAGATGGTTGGATGGAAAAGTCACAGTCAAACACCTGGTAGGATGGAAAAGCCTCAAACAGATGGCTGGAAGAAACAGTCACAGTCAAACAGATGATAGGATGGAATAGCCACAGTCACATAGATGGTTGGAATGAAAACTCACAGACAAACAGATGGTAGGATGGAACAGCTACAGTCACACAGATGGTAGGATGGCAAAGTCACAGTCAAACAAATGGTAGGATGGAAAAGTCACAGTAAAACAGATGATAGGATGGACAAGTCACAGTCAAACAAATGGTAGGATGGAAAAGCCACAGTCGCAAAGATGGTTGGATTGAAAACTCACAGACACACAGATGGTAGGATGGAACAGCCACAGTCACACAGATGGTAGGATGGAAAAGTCACAGTCAAACAAATGGTAGGATGGAAAAGTCACAGTCAAACAGATGATAGGATGGAATAGCCACAGTCATATAGATGGTTGGATTGAAAAAAATCACAGACAAACAGATGGCAGGATGGAACAGCCACAGTCACACAGATGGTAGGATGGAAAAATCACAGTCAAATAAATGGTAGGATGGAAATGTCACAGTAAAACAGATGGTAGGATGGGAAAGTCACAGTAAAACAGATGGTAGGATGGAAAAGTCACAGTAAAACAGATGGTAGGATGGAAAAGTCACAGTCAAACAAATGGTAGGATGGAAAAGTCACAGTAAAACAGATGGTAGGATGAAAGTCACATTTAAAAGATGATTGGATGGAAAAGCCACATACAAACTGAACATTGGAGGGAAAAGTCACAAGCAAACAGATTGTAGAATGGAACAGCCACAGTCAAACAGCTAGTAGATTGGAAAAGCTACAGTCAAACACATTGTCGGCTAGAAAGTCAAAGGGAGACTAACTACCCCCTCCCCCTGCTGTTTGATCACTGACAAGCACCTTTTCTACTAACATCTCATAGTCACTACACGGACAGAAACGATTCTGTGATAAGGTTACCACTGCACGTTTTCAATTATTTCTAATATTCATAACTCTATCAAAATACGACGTCCCAGTGCATAATATTCCTTCAGTATTATGAGTTAGGGTTATAGATTCAGTCAGAAAGGAGGTAGGATATAAAGACACACATTCATGCTAAAGATCGGATGTACAGTTACATAGTAGGTAGGATATATTGAGCCACAGTTAAACACTCAGTTACTTAATAGATAGGAATCATAAACAAGCATACAGAATGTACATGTAGGACATACAAGGATAACATGTGGTTGAATATATAGACAAACAGTCACAGATGGTAGGGATATGGATAAAATGTATTGCCTGTTAAGCACATATACAAAAAAGTAATTGCTTGTCAAATGTGACGTCACTGATGAAACACCGCATTTTTCACGGCGGCGTCTGATTTGGGACTGCACGATGTGCATTGGTGCTTAAAGGCGACATTGGCACCGAACTAGTTTAATGTTATTTGCAGGAGCACGAGCTCGCACTGAAAGTGAAGGCACTGCAAGGGGAAGTAACCAAGAGAGACCAGATGATTGTTCAGTTGAAAAACGAGGCTGCTAAGCAGCAGGCGACTCTCACCGAGTTATTGGCGTGTATGGAGGATCAGACCGAGGAGCTGGTACAGATGAAATCAGAAACTAAGCGCAATATAAGGTACAGGGTTTTAGCCTAAATTTTAAGCCATACTCGCGGTTTGATTTGTTTCATGAGACGATCCCTGCTTGTTGTAAATAAACTGCCGTTGCATTATCATACTACAAACATTTGATATCATGTTCATATACAATTTCGATTCTTCGTTTATCAGTTCCAGAACTATCATCATGAGCAAAGGCGTCAACTATATCGTTTTATATCTTTTTGCGCAAGTTTTAAATAAAACTGTCGCCTTCAACAATGGCCTAAATACAATGATTAGAAGCTGCAATGCACAATAACTAAAATGGCCAGAATATCACCCAGCAGTCAACGATCAATGCCAAATCCTTTTTTATTTGTCATCACATTTCTATGAACCAATTTAAAAGTAGAATAATGAGCGACTGCCTTGTGTTAATTGTTTTTCTGTGTGATTAAAGAACATGGATAATATTGATTTAAACCTGAATAAGTGTGTATATTTCTGTTGAATCGGCTCATTTCACAAAGCTTTTATTTTTCTTGTTCAATTTCAATAAATGATGTATCATGTTAAAGACGAATCATAGTTCTGTTGCATAAGCTATTACATACGTCCATATGATGAGTTGTAAGGGAGCTATGAGATAACGAGAGTCACATCTAAAAATTGGCTGAAATCTCGTTTGCCGCGAGATTCTGTGAGGTTATCCCAAGTGCCATATCATTGTATTTAGGTCATTGCCTGCAAATAATTTAAATTAGAATAGTTTAATTTGCTAAAATTGTATTAGTAGTTTAGCTGTTTTATTATCATAATTTATCATCTTATCATATTAATTATATATATTGATATAGGCTATATCTGGAGGAACAATTTCATCAGAAAACTGAGCTTAGACTTGATGCTGTAAGGACCGAACATGAAAACAAGATGAAAGAACTAGTTAAACAACACACCGTTGACAAAGACAAACACAACAAACACTTAACAGAGCTGCAAATAAGGTGGGTTTTCTACATGACATTTCATATAATTGTCGTATAATTCTTGAACCCTTTATTGTAGTAAATACGAAATAGTAAAGACTTACGCTAGTCTCCCGCCTCCATCACCATGTCTGATACAGCTTTGTGCAGCTTGATTCACAACAAATGGTTGATACTCAGCACAATTTCAAACTCTGTCACAGTTCTGTGCAGTTTGATACCCAACCATGCTATATTGTCTGG
Organism: Macoma nasuta; assembly: GCA_032359355.1. Classification (NCBI taxonomy): domain Eukaryota; kingdom Metazoa; phylum Mollusca; class Bivalvia; order Cardiida; family Tellinidae; genus Macoma; species Macoma nasuta. The sequence goes on along the minus strand of JAULCE010074435.1, from coordinate 13,949 downwards.
AACGGTTCTGTGCTATTGGATACCCAACTAATATTACAATGACCGGTACGGTTCTGTGTTATTTAACACCCAAACAATGTATTAACGTTCAGCTCGGTCATTTGCTATTTGACATCCAATACAAGTTGCAATGCCCGACACCTGTATGTGCAATTGACGCCCAACACACGGTACGATGTCCGTTGCGTCTCCCTACAAATGTGACATCATTCTCAATGGTCGGTTTTGTGGAGTATGACAGGCACACACATGCGATAAAGGTCTAATACTCAAGTAATGCGACTTTTTTACAGCGTATACATTTTGAGCCTTTTAATGACATAGTTCGCTACGGTCGGTTCTGTGCAGTTTGATCCGGTTCCAAAATGTGTTGCGGTCATAGTTTAAAAAATCTACTGTAAAATTGTCATTAAATATTGTTGTCATCTCCTTTACGTTACGGAAGTGTTTAATTGGGAAAAAAGATCGAATCTCTCATTGGATATATCAATTAAGTTCTGGAGGTGTTTAACTTTTAGATGGACTCTTACAGTTTAAATGAAGTATCGAAATACATGGCTATTGGAATCGTGCACATCCGTTTACAGTACGGGATCTAATTATATTGAAATCGGAATAGGAACAGAATCAAATCGGTCTGTTTGTATTCGGGATATATGACGTACGAACCGGCTCGAAACTCTAAAAATACACGTGATGCGCTTGCGCTTTACAAAGCGCATCCTGTGGTATCAGAAAGTTTGAACCGATTTCTCTGTTATACTTCAGCCAAAGCGGTAAAAACATCAATTCAATTAGTTTCTCTACTATATTTTGACAAACAGTACCCCCCTGATATCAAGATAATAAGTATCTGATATGCAAGCCCCAGCTTTTCAAACTTAAAATATATATACCGGTAAAATGGAACTTTCCATCTACTGCCAACATTTTATTGAACTGGTTTTAAAGCAGATCTAGATATATTATGAATTGGAAGTTTGAACACCAGCCTAATGTACGAACTGTTTTAAAACCAGACATTGGTTTATTTACAGAGCAAGATGCATATTATTTAACTATTCTTTTCATTTGAAAAATGATATTCATTTCCGTTCAAATGCTTATAAAACGGCAAAACAATCCAAATATTGTACTTTCAATGTCTAAATCAATTTCGATTCGGAACAGAACAGTCTCGAAATTACTAGGCGCTTTCTTGTTTAAAACTGTTTCATCGAAATAGTAGTAATCGAGTTGAGAAAAAAAGTTTCCGCCACTGTATCTTGTTCACTGTATTTTGTCTTTTCCCGTTTCATTCCAGGCTTCAAGAAGCAAACGAAAAATATGAGAAACGCGGTTCCCTGCCTCGTGATCTAGATGAGATTGAGAGACTACGAACAAGCCTACAAACCGAGGAGGAAAAGAACACATCTTTGACTGTAAGTTTCTGAGCTGAGATCTTGCTCAATTACACTCAATTACAAGCTTTCAACTATTGAATTTCCCCTTAGTTTTGATGCCATTCCACTTTACAGTCAAACCTTGATTATTCGAAGTTGTGGGACTATTTTTGCAAGCCCGAATGAAATTCGCATTTTGGGAGATTCTGATTTGTTTAAATAGCCCTCACAACCATGATATGAGTACAGAAAGCAAAACAAGCGTAATTTTGGTTCAGCTAATTAATTCGACTAATCGAGAATTCGAGTAATCCGAGTTCGAATAATCGAGATTTAACTGTATTAAGAATTTCTTCTACGCGATGGACGCTACCGATCATGACCATGGTGCATTTTGCAAACGGCTTCTGAAGGCGCCGGGCTCAAACTGTTTGGAACTCCATAGTTTCACACAATTCTTAAGTTGAATAGCTTAATACAGTCGTAACTCGTTATGTCGAAGTTTGCGGGAGGATTATGTTAAGTTCGAAATCGAACACAAATTAACTCGAAACGAAACGTCAACGCAAACACCGTTCATTTGGTTGAGATTATAATTTTGATTAAAACTGAATTCAATTCGATTCAATTAACCGATGGAACAGGAAACATCAACTCTTGTGTTAATTTGATACTTGTCTGTTTTGAGACATGATTATCTTGTGCTTTAGCCCTTTATACGCATATAAACGTTATTTGCAAATAGTGTAGAACCAGATCAGATAGTTCTTCTGTTTGTGTGTTGGATTTGATTGGGCTTAGTTTTGCCTGTCTGTCAGGTAAGCAATTATACTATATTCATGCTTCAAGACATCAGACCTGTATATAGTATACTGATGACACCTTTGCCAAGTTTGGCAGTGGAAAGCAGGGTTTCCTCGTGCAGTCTATTGTTATGCCAAAGTGCTTTGCCACAAGCCTAGCTAATCCCTATATGCCATTGAAAAAACCGTGCTTTCAGCAGTAAACCGATACAATGAAGCCATCAGGTTTCTCTATTCAATTCACAGTATTCACATACAGAGTCGACAAAAGTGTTATTATTTCTATAAAGGTGAGATGGTTTGTCTGATGTCTTTAATATAATAAATTAGCTAATTGATATTCAGAGGAGGTGGAGTTTTTACCTAATTATTCATGAAGGTTATTGCTTTTATTTATTTGTTTTAATTTCTCTAGGAGCAGTTCCATACTATGGCAGAACAGTTGGAGTTACGAAACGATAGGCCGGTGCCTCCACAAGGTAAGAGGAGTTATTGCGTTATTTCACGTAAAAACCTGTAGCACGCGTAATAACCTTAAGCACGTGTAATAACATTTAGTAGTAAGTACAGGACGCAAAAGTGACTTGTAACAATTGTCGGCTTTGGCAGTTTTCAAAGCAGACGTTTCTCAATCATATCCTGTTAAAATGTATAAAAATGACAATAAACATGGATCTTGATCAAACTTAATTAAGGTTAGCCCTTATCCAACTAGTCTCGTCTGTAGCGAAACCTACGAACACCATGGATACAGAACACGTACCTAGTAGCTCGACGACTTGTCTAAACAAAAAATATTTGACACTCACACTTTAGATTTTTAATGTATACTTTTTTATTTTTAGAAAGGGGCTAATGAAAGCCCCTTGCTTAAGCTATATGCGGTTTTCTGAAAATACTCACCGCTCAACGACTAACCGAAAAGCAACGGGTGAAAGAGTTCCTTTGAAATAGTACAAAAGTGGAGGGCAAAAGTATTTGTATTTCTTTGGTTTAAGTTTACAAATACGAATTCGGTACATTATGGAGACACTATTTTAAGATTTTTTCTTTAAAGGACACGGTAAGGTGATTTTGACAACTTTATTCCTACACTTGATCACGCGGTGACCGCGTGGTGACACCGTGGCGTTCTCATGAACAGTGTCATGATATCTAACAAATCGAAGGCATGTCGGTTTTAAAATCGAAATGATGTTTGGATTTGACATTAGCCAAGTGTACAATGTTCTGAAGTTTAAACAATTATTTCTTTTCAGATAAGAACAGAAATGTGAAAAATAGAGTTGAAAGAATTGTTCTGATGATTTTGTGGCAGTTCTTATGTTAAAACAAAACGTGCATTGTGTTTGTCGTTTTTAGCCGCAACTAATATTGATTGTGTTTTTTCTTTGCGGCGCAACAGTCGGAAACGAATCTACGTTTTGTTTTCCTTTCGATATCAAGTAAAGGTTTATAAAGTCAGCAGTGTGTCTTAAGTATCCTCAACTGTTTCATAATAGCCCGGATAGCTCAGTTGGCTAAGTGTCTTGACATTGTATTGACATTGTATTGACATTTTGGTAGAAGTAACGTTCTGGCGTGGGTTCGCATCCCACAAGACCCACGATTTTCTTTCAATACCCACTACATAGTGTTTTAGCAGTAAATGACTATACTAGATTTATGTTCATATTAATGTTATCAATATGAATAATTCACACACATGGTGGCCATGAACTCTGCACTCTCAATTCTTAAAATTAGTCATAACGCGGTGTTAAATTGTTGAAAAAGGTAAATTATCTGAGAAAAATAGGTACCCCAGGAAACAAATTTTCAACAAGTTCGACTAAACCTTCTCAAAACTATGCATCATTAGTTTATTCCTACTTGTCCAGTTGTTTTAGTGGCATAATGATTATATATGTTTTCTAAGCATACTGCCTTGATTGTAAGCCCCTAGCTGACAGCGCTTTCAATGCTTTGATTTTGCATGTGTTGACACGGAAAGCACGATAAAAGTTCCACTACAATATCACGTTGACAAGGGTCGATATTGTCTTGGAACTTTGGCCCGCATTTAAGACAACACACTGCCTGAACTCTTTTTTACAAACGTCTGATAAATGTTCACGTTTACCCCCTCCTCAGTAAGTGTTTGACTGATCCGTAAGTCCCATTGCAAATTTCCGTTTCGAAGGTCAATATTGAGCAGAGCTGAAATGAGAATGATTTAGTTGAATTGATTTGAGATGACGACTCCCAAAACATATTATTTTAAAACTTATATGACGTGGGCGTAGAGTACGTGTAAACTATTGCCGCATCGTCTCAAATCATTGCATATTTGTAGCATTCTTGCGATAGCTTCTGTACTGGGTTTAATCCCTAAATACGACTTAACGATTTATTCATTCGTGCTGAATTGCAGCGGTTTATACAGCATAAAATACCATGTCACTGAATACTTAATACTTTAATTTATTTCGTTTTTATTCATTTGAAATTGGAACATGTAAGTACATGTATATAATATTAAAAGGTTATAATAACACTATCTGTCTATAATTTGTTTTGGGTTAATCGATGTGTTTCCTAATGACTCTTCCTCGCCTCTGTTCACAATTAATTCAACCTTAACCAAAATAAAGACAGTGATTCATACAAACGCCTGTACATTTATGTTTTACAGATGAACCAGCTTATGAGTACCCACCTCAGGCCAATATGACTTCCCCTATACAGCAGCCACATACCAGATATTATCCCGGCGTGCCCCCGAGGCAGCCATTCTATAACAATTTGGGCGGTGTGAGTGGGGAGATCTACAACCCAGGTGTCAGACACGAAGGCTACATGTACAACGAAAATCTATTACAGCAATTACAATATGAGCAGCAGGATGGATCACATGGCAGATCGCCAATGGCTTACCCTTCACAGCGTCAGGTGAGGGGTATAAATCGCATGTTAACACCACAACCACCATCACAACAACCACCATTACACCATTTTCAGCACTATGTTGACCCATCTTTTCAGCAGCTAAATGCAACTGTTCAACAGACAGAGACAAATGCATTTAATGAGCAGAAGCCGCAACAACAGCAAAGCCAGCAACAACTGCAAATAAAACAGCAACAATTGATACAGCAGCATCAAACAAAAAAATATCAACGGCAACAGAGTGAAACGCTAAGTTCACCGGCAATGCAGTCAGCAAGACCACCTACCATGGCCAAAACAACGACAGCAGACCCTGCAATGAACTCGCATAACGCTTCGTTTAAAACACATGCTATCATCAATGAATGTATAGTGACAACTGACTTTGGTATGCCAACGGACAGTGTCAACAGGAGTGACAATGCTAGCACAGTCCGTGTATTTCCTAAGCAGCAGCAGTCTGAAGGTTCATTGGACTGCCCACAAGAAACATCCGAAGATCTGCAAGTGATGACTAGTCAAACGATAGGCACGTTGGTGTACGACACTGGCAAGGTATACAGTGATTATTATGTCTTTACCCAACATTGTATTAGAATTGATGACAAAATAGAGGCAGGCTTTAAAAGAATATAAAGAATACTATTCTCGCTGCAAGCTACATAGCACCTATGCAAACGGTTTGAAATTAGATCGGTTGCCGTGTAGCTCAGCATCTGACTAAAATAGTTTTACTCATCTTGTCTTATTATTTGTTTCGTCCTTTGACATTATACGCATTGCCCTTTCGATTTTCGATGTAATGAAAATAAGGTCGTTTGCTGGATTTAATTCATGTGAAATGTTGTGTGATACCTTGTCTTATAGAGGCGCAATAAGTATCAACTCAGATCTGAGGTAGACTTTCCGACGCGGCGTCTGAACAGGGTCAACCTTTTGACATTTGAAATAATCCAGAATATTTTATTTACTACAAATGAAAGCAGTGTTGAAGTTTGATGAGCAATATGAAGACTGATCGGGCCTTACCGTTTACGGTTCCATAAGACCTGTCAACGCACTCTATTGATCACATTACAGGGCAAGACGTTAAGCTGCATGACACGTACTGGTGTCTATAATCGTCGGGTTATTTAATAAACACGTATCTGCTACAATGGAAATAAGGCACTTACGATATCTTAGAAACTTTCATCGATGTTCGTGGAAAAACAAATGACAAATGGCACTTACTTCATTTTAGATGAAATTGTCTGTTTTTTTCTAAAGCCAATTATTTGCTATTTTTAAACAAAATGGCACATACACGTTTTAGAAAAAAAACAGACGATATGTGGCTTATTCTATTAAAGTTAGTTTTATAGAGGGGCTCAAACATAGAAACATGTCAGCATTCCTGTTTAATATAGAGCTTGTGAAAAGGGTCAGCACTATTTCAAATAGGGAGTGAGTCGTGAAATAATAGTAGACTTCCAAGTATCGTCACAACAATTTTAATTGGTAACAAAGCCGAGTTTCCACGTATGGACACCTAAACTGGCGTCCAGTCCCCTGAGAGATCAAATACCGAGCCGTCTTCCTCTTAAATCACTGCTGCTAAAATACTAAACTTGCGACTTTTGATTAATGAATTCAATTGATGTCAATTCAAACAATGCAACATACTACACCGTATAAATAATCAAGCTTGCATGTCAGATTTATACATAGACCCCCATATGCATGATAGTTGTGCATGTACGTAATAAACAAAGTAACAGAACATTTCTCTCCTTACAAAATAAAAGCCGAAAAATAAAACTTACACAAAGTAAACAATATTATCCTATTTTACAACTGAAGCAGGACGCTTTCGTTTCACGACACAGCGGCTATGTATCACCCTGAACAAATGAACTGAATAAAATAAATATTTAACAATTCTGAAGTTGAGAAATGTCTGTGGAAAAGTTCAATACAATGTTACTATATCTAAAAAGAACACAGTCACAATACACAATTCATAATCCCCTGTATCGGGTGGCAACCATTGGAATATGAATCGTCCTGTTAGTGGAAATGGTTGCGTGATCTGTATCAGCCGGTCGCTTATCAGACTGCTCTCGCCATCGTTTGTTTTCGTCGTGGTGTATCGCTGACAGCTTCAACTAGGTAGCAATTGTTCACGATGTTGCGATGGTATACGTTTTACAAAGTGTCAATCATGGTTTGTACTAATTAGATGTCACTGTTTAAAACGTTGACCTTTTGATTTATTGCTTCCCTCTTAAAGAATGCTGCTCGTTTTCTGTTCACCTTTTAAGAATGCAAACTAACACAGCTTGAAGTTCTTTTGCAGTTTGGCTTTGTCATCCTAGGCACTGTGTAGATGTGTACTTTACCCATCATCTCGACAATAATTCATGACATAAAATATAGCTATTTATTTAAACCTTTCAATATACTGACAACCCTTCGTTACAAAATCAGTGTTAACCTCTAGAATTCTAATTCCTTTAAATACAGATGCATTTGCAACCCTTAAGTTTGCGAAAGATTTTACACAAACGGTTTTTATTATCAAAAGTATAAGTTTATTATTTCAATAACGATACCTTCTAAACCATTTAATTTTCCGGAGATGTACTCATTCTTATTTACCAATTAAGTGTGGATACTGTACCCTTTGTATGGATCTTCTAACTAGCCCAACTACCGAAAAAATAATCCTTATAACCTACGAAACGTTAGATACTGACACACACAATAATTGATTCTTACAATTGTACCCAATAAAGCTTTTTATTTGCACTTTTCAAGTTACTGACAACCCTTCGTCACAAAATCAGAGTTAATCACTAGAATCCTTATTTCTTTTAATACTCATGCATTTGCAACCATTTAGTTTGAAATGTTAAAAATGTATAATTTATGTATGTATCCTTTAACTAGTTCAGCTTCCGTAATAAAAATCCTTATAACATACGAAACGATAGATACCGACAAACACAATCATTGATCCTTACAATTATACCAAATCTGGCATAATTAAAGTGTTAACTGTTCTTCACCATTTATATTTCTACTGACACCGCAAATAACTCTATTTACAGCTAATCGCTATCTTGGGATCTAAGCTTTCAACTCTTTCAATATTCAATTGTGAAAAATGCATATTTAAAACCACAATGCTTATCGCAATTGTGGATCATTGAACCTACCTTCATGTTTTTTAAACATCAGGGCAATTGCCTCTTTCCTACGTTTCGATTATTAGGTAGCTTTTCTCTAAGAACATTCAATAAATCTCCTTTACCAATACACAAATTTATGCAACGTCTATATCAATGCTTGTCTTCACAATTTGTGTCCTTGATATGTAACTGTGCATCTCATTTTCAATAACTCATTTGACTGACACTCCAGGTTCGAATGACTACTTTTAACCACCTTGTATTTCTGGGTTTCACGCGTGAAGTACAAGTAGCACAAAATATTTTTCGCTACAGCGACATGGTTTTTCGCATTGCGGCAAATTGACCTTACGTCTTTGCATTTATTTGCATGTGTCCCATAGTACATGATTTGTACCGTAAGTGGTTGTTGACATGTTTACATATAGATTATTCTTACATACAACAAAACCCTGAGCCCCTGTTATATAGAAATTGGTTTGAAAATTCGCATAGACGCCGCAAAACCAATCCGTCGTCAGACTTTCCTCTACACCTAGACACATTTCATTTACGGTAAGTTCTGCATCTAACATTCCTAACACGCAACATTTTCACGGACACTAGTTCGTTCATTAAACATAAATGCCCCGATTTCCCATGATTCTATCCCGTAATTAATTTAGGTCTCTAAGACTTCTCCTATGTAGAAACTGAACTAATCTATTAACGAAGTCTTCATTTATCTACAATTGATGCTTCGATTGCATTTGGAATGTCTTGAACGTAATATGCTTTTTTGGGGCAGTATTTGATTTAGATAAATTTTAAACTTTTGTATAATACGGTTATGATTTATTTTATTCTTAATTCTTATATTACATGTATATACAAATAAAAAAACAATCATGACAAGTAAATTTTGCAGAGTAAAATAGTCAACTTACGTTGTAGCCTTCCTGTATATAGAAGTTAGTACTCGCGGTCGGAATCGCTGGATCATCTAGGCACCAAAACTATAGCCTTTGTCGTGAAAAACAACAACAGACTACCAAGTACCATTTCAACAACTTTAATTGGTAAAGCTCGATTCACACTACGACGTTTAGACCGACGTTTACCGACGTTTGGGCAAACGTCCAGCTCCGCTAGTGAAAGTTATTAAAAGTTTATAAGAGTTGAAGTTCGCTGTCAAACGCTGACGAACGTTGTGTTCGTTGAAAATTTTCAACATGCAGAAACGTTGCCGACGTTTGTGATAAACGTAAGTGGACCGTTTGTAATAGTTTCTGAACGCTGGCTTAAGTTGTACAGAGTTTGCCTAAGTTGGACTCTGTTGTTAAACGTCGACACTGAAACGCTGGAGGTGGTCAACTTAGCCGAACGTTTGTCCAACGGAGACCAACGGGTACCCGACGCAATGAACGCGATTGTATCGTAGGCGAACATTCCACAGCGATCCCGTTACTTAGATGAACTTTGGACAACGAATCCTAACGAAGCCTGAAGCAAGCCAACTTCCAACAACGTTCTACACCTTTTGGGAACGAACTGAACGTTTTCGCACGTCTTGATACATGATACATAAAGCGCCACTTTATGGGGCGTGCGCAGATGCTTGTTCCTCAATCCTGCATTGGGTGAATTGAAATATTTGCGACATTGATGATAGTCATTACTATACGATAAGTCCAATAATGTCATTTTGTACAACTATGATTTATAGTAATTGAATACAGAGACGGAGAGATGCGACCACTTCTTTGCTTAATCAAATCACAAGACCGCAAGGAAGTGTCTACACACGTTCGGCTATTATATAAACGTCGCCTGACGCTGACCTCAGTTTACCTACGTTTATCTACGCTCGTCTGAGTTGAACAAAGTCGGCGACCGCTGCACATACGCTACATCTGCATTAACAAAAGTTTACCTACGCTAATAGAAAATAAAAACAACGCTTGTAAACGCTGGCATACGCTAGGAAACGTTCGTAAAAGTTGATATGCGCCGGAGTTAGAACGTACATAGTGTGAATGAAAAAAATCCTTATCGCGGACGTAACTTCACCTACGTTTGGGCTCATTTCTTAGACTTTATAAACGCTGGCCAACGCTGGTACAAACGTTCATAGTGTGAATCAAGCTTAACAAAAACCAGTCTCCACTTATTGACACTCAAACTAGCGTCCAGACTACTGAAACGGCCCGAGTCGGATCCGTCTTTCTCTTAAAACAATGCCGCTTAAATACTATTCTTTGATCATTTGATTGATAGGTTCAGTAAGTGTCATCCCAGCATTAGGCAACATGCCCCGTATAACTCATCAAGCAAAGGCTGTCAGATTTATACATAAACCCCAATGATATGGACAGAGTAGATTGCATGTAAATTATAAACGCTGTTACATTACAGATGACCAGATGCCCGGTTTTACACTTGGCATCGTATCTAGCCGAGGCAATACAGGCATACTAGTGAAACCTGTATAATCCGTAAAAAGCTTTAATGTTTTGTAAAATCCATTAAAACATTGTTCTTATAAACCTATAGAAACATATAATTCACTATGCAAACCTTTAGATTTATCACTTAGTTTTCTTCGTTGTTTGGAAGTTAGTTTACCGTGCTGTTTGGAAGAAACGAAAATATTTTTAAAACACTGCGCTCTCCACTTGTGAACATTATGATACTACATGTATTATGCACAAATCATATTGAGAATGTCAGAATAGTATTGTATTCACCAGACCGTAGATGGTAGTCACTTGTTGTGTCACATTGAGGCCCAATACATAAAATAGTCTAATGAAGATATATTTTGAAGACTTGATCGTTAAGCCTTGTAAAATGACATAGGTCGAAGTACCAGTTTCTTATCATAAAATCAATATTTCCGTCAAATAAGTTGAGGTTTCATTATATATCCAAATTATCCAAAACAATTGTACAAGCTGATTTTACCATATGGTATTGTACTCAAAATAATCTGCAAGATGCAAATAGTCTAGATCCTTTTGAGAATGTTCCTAGTGGATCAATCTGGTAAGGGTTAACCTTGTTTGTATAAACCAGGCTGGTAAACAACTAAGACTAATTACGATATAGAAATAACTGTTTTTTACTTAAACAGCCTGGAAGCCAGGTTGGTGAGGAAAAACTAAAACAAATGGAAACCCTACATGAGACTATCAGAGAGCTGAAGGAAAGCAACAGAACCGAGACAGAGAATGCACGGCAAGAGATTGAAGCTCTGAAACAGGAGGTCAGTCGTCTAGCTGCTACTGTTCTGAAATTATAACCGCTATTTCTCTAAGTCTAAGGCCACCTTGGAAATTTTCTGTAACTATCTTAACAGTCGGACAATTTGATTTAATCACATAATATAGCGTTGACAATAACTGGTGAAAAGTGCATACAGTCTAGACCATGATTAACTGCTCCTCTTGGAACAGTCTTGTCAGGATATACACTATTTACCCTTGACCTGCTGGTCGAAGACTTAGAGTTATGATGCTAACGCTTTATTTCATGAATAATTCACTCAAACTTCCGATCATTCCAATATTAATCAACTGTTTGTTACCATATCAAAGCATTAAATTAGGTACTTCTTTCTATTGACAGAGAAGGTAGGCGTTGGCCGTAGATGTCATAAAATCAAACAGTGTGGTTATGATCAGAAATCCTCTGCACGGTTTTGCCTAATCAACCCCTGTTAAATGCGTGCGCAAAGGGAGTAAAAGGCTAAATTGAACCTGAATCGTTACCGATTTGTAACCAATTTTGAAGCAAAATGAATTGATTAAACCGCGACTGTACGGTACTATCAACATTCGTTTGATATACTTGATGAAGAGCATTGCGGTTTTCAAATTGCATCATGCGGTTTCTAAAATGAATTGCGTAATTTATTAACTGAATCAGCAACGAATCGGAGGGAAACCACTTTAATAAGATTGGGTACATTTGTAAAACGATACGAAACGTCTCAACTCGCCATTTGTCTAGTTTCCAATTTCATGAATCTTGGGAAATTCTAGTGTCAGAATTACATCACGCACGTCTTCAAATTTGATTCCGAATCCGGTTTCAATTTGACAAGTTTCTGCACTGTAGCGATTTGTTTCCAATTACATGTTTTAGAAAACAAGCCTTGAAATCAAGCTGACGAACACAAATGAGGATCTGTCTCAAGTACAAAAATCCCTGCAACAGAAAATAACTGATCTAACGAAAAAGGTAAATTATTAAACCAGTGATTCTAATAAATAAAACCGTATCGATGCTAATATAGTCATACTTTTCCGCTGCCAGTTACACTGTGATCAGTATTGAAACAAAAAGAGAGGTCCCGCTAATATAACGCGAAAAGAACTTTTCGGAAACATTAAGGCATGTTACAAATTTTAAAACAATCAATATATTCGCACTTATAATTCGAAACGAATTAAGAAAGCAATACCTAGAAGCTATACAGGTTCTTGTAAAATGATATTTCCGTCAAATAGGTAGCTGTTTCATTTTTCATTCACTGTTTGCCCAAGCCATACTGTCCAAGGGAACTAATTACGATATTGGAATTATTGCTGTTGTTTACTTTAACAGCCTGGACGCCAGTTTAGCGAGGAACAAATAAAAGAAATTGAAGCCCTGCAGAAGACTATCAGAGAGCTGGAGGAAAGCAACATAACCGAGACAGAGAATGCACGGCAAGAGATTGAAGCTCTGAAACAGGAGGTGAGTCGTCTAGCTGCTACTGTTCTGAAATTATAACCGCAATTTCCCTAAGTCTAAGGCCACCTACGACATTTTTTGTAACTATCCTTACAGTCGGACAATCTGATTTAATCACATAATATAGCGTTGACATAACTGGTCAAAAGAGCCTACAGTCTACAATTTCGCTAAGTCGAAGGCCACCTTGGCAATTCTCTATAACTATCCTAACTGTCGGACAATTTGATTTAATCCCATAATATAGCGTTGGCAATACAAAACTGTTCAACATCGCAATTTGAAGGGAGACCTTAGATGTCTTAAAATCAAACAGTGGGGACATGATCAGACATCCTCTGCACGGTTTTGCCAAAACAACTCCGTTAAATGCGTGCGCAAAGGGAGTAAAGGGCTAAATTGAAAATGAATCGAAACTGATTTGCAACCAATTCTGAAGCGAAATTGTGACATAATCCTATGTCACTAATGGTTAAGGGAACATATGAGATATTAGATTCTCGATTGTCTAGACATGTTTATGTAAGGACTCATGTTTGCGTATGTAAACTTGACCTCGAATATGCAGACACACCGAGTAATCTTATTAAAATATACCTCCGGGGACAGAATAATGTCTGTTCACCTGGTCAACCATCGTAACTAGCTCCCGAAAGCGGGATTGGTTTCTGATGGGGGACAGGTGTAAATAACACCGGAAAGGTTAATTACCGGGTTGCTAAGATAACAGAGAATTCTCACCGGATGTCAAGGAGTCAGTCCAGACAGTCATGCGGTAAGGTCTCGTTACGCGTGCGTGGACTACTGGCTTATCCAACAGTCTGAGCGATGGCGATCAGTAAAAGATATTGGTCGTTAGAGGCTTGGTAAAGGAGTGATGTGTTAAGGGTACGATCCACCAATTGCACCGGGTGTTCCTCCGGTGGGTAGTCGAAAGTAGTTCGCAA